>CALNHX010004344.1:0-129529 GCA_940337035.1 Agriotes lineatus
CAAGAAGACCTAGTGTGATTGCTTATCATGAGCGAATATATATATATTTATTTATTTATTTATTTATTTAATTCGCACTCAGCCAACAGCCGTTAGGCCAATTATAGGCGTCGCTGTGCAGTTATGAGGACTTCCAACTAGGGCATCCAATCCCGAAAGAAAATTGAAATCCCGGGATTCGGGACTGTGAAAAGTAGAATCCCGGGATCCCGGGATTAATCCCGGGATTTTCAAATTATGAATATATCCTAAAATTTATACGGAAAATTTGAGTAATAATTTTTATTATTTTAATTCGGGTGTAAACAGATACAAAGATATTAAAATTTAACATAAAAAATATAAAAAGAATAACTTATCAATACTTTAAATCTTAAATAGCATTTTTTCTGTGTTCACTGAAAAAAGCACGCATAAATGAAAGTCTGTCTAAGGTTTTATCTGCAAGTGACGATCGGAATTTGGTACAGAAAACAGCAGCGGCCGAAAATGCACGTTCCGATTCAACACTGGTAGGAACAATCGTTAATAGAAATACATAAGCTAATTGAAGGTTGTGTCCACGAATACCTTCTTTTTTTAAAAGTGACATCTCTTCTTTAAGAACATCCGGGTGTCCTGTGGAGAGACTGAAACTAGATCGAGCTGGTTCCATACTTTGTTTTATAGTTTCCTTCAATGTATCTTCCAGTGACATTGGTTCATCATCTGCTTCTTCAGCTCTGTTTCTTGTAATAATTTGAGCTAATGTTAGGTTTAGGTCATCTTCATCATCATCATCATTTTTCTCACTATCATGAGCAACAACATTAGCATTAATCAGTGATTCAGTGTCAGTTTCTTTTTCGCAAATCGGATCGTGTTTCACTAGTCTTGTTATTAAAGCTTTTATAGTTGTCTTACAGACGCTTCTTTCGGGATGTCAAATAAATGGTCATTCTCTTTCTCCTGGTAATTATGCAGATATCTTAGAACGCCCAACAGATTTTTGTTGCGGCGCTCCGATATTCGATTTTTTAATGCATCTTTCATGTCATTACTCAAATTTGAATTTGAGCGACCTAGTTGTTGCAGTACAAATTCAAAGTAGCATCTGCTGTAATAAGATTTGCGTCCCGTTGACATAAAGTTTCCACAGCCAGTTTTAGAGGTTTTAGGACATTTATTATTCCCGCACAGCTTCAAATTCGTTTTTCACAAACATTATGGAACTCTTTAAATCGATTAAGGCTTTTTGTACGCAGTCCTTTTAAGAGTATAAATCTTTCCAACATATCGAGAAGACTGTTCCATCTTGTTTTGGTATCCAAGATAAGAGAAATTTCTTTTCCATGCTTATTTTTGACATATTCCTGAAGGGTGCAATTATTTACAGGTGAACGTCTAAACAACTTAACAGTTGATCTCACTTTTGCAATCAGTTCTTTAATATTATAATTATCTGTTAAATCAAATGCATCGCTGTCATTTACAGAATCCACAACATTAATTATATCATCTGAATTGTCATCCTCGTTCTCAGTGCCGGCATCATCGTCTTCCATATCGTCTCTATCGGTAGACATAGATGTAACTGTTGTTTTATTTCGCTTGTAAAGAACATCAACAACAGCCAGTTGAATGCCATAGGCAAAACACAACTGATGATAGGGCTCTATTAATCTTCCAATGCGAGTCATAACACTGGCACCATCAGTTGTTATACATACTATGTCGTAGCCTAATGAAAGTTCAAATTCTTCTAAGCGCTTTTCTAATAAATCTGATTCAATCTAAGATCAAAATTACTATACAAATTCGAAGGACCTTTTGCTAAATCTGTCTACTAAGTTAACAAGCCAACCTTACCTGGTGTTTTCGGTATCAACTCGGCAGCTAGGCTCTTCAAAAAACTTCTTTTCTTCCTGTGACAAATTCGTGCACACAACACCCAAATTGACAAATTGTCTTCTGTCACACACAAACAAAAAACTGGACCACCAGATTATTGTTCAAATATTTATATATATTTGTTCTCAGTAAGGTGGCCGTCACATCATAAACTTAAACAGCAAAAGGTTTGACATACGTTGACGGAACATACCGCCCACCAAAAATAAGGTCTACACGAGCTTTTTTTACATTTTTTTTTTAAAACAGCTACTAACACTTATTAAGAAAAAACTAAAAGTACCATTATTGCGACGGTAGAGGGCACAATTTAGTACAAGGACGCTGCATTACCCCCTGCGTAGTTTGGATTGTTGCAACTCTGCAAATTCCATCTTTTCCCGGATGGATACTAATTATTCTGCCCAGTCTCCAAACAAGGGGAGGGGTCAGCTCGTTTTTAATAAGAACAAGTGTTCCTATGTCTAAATTTTGGAAGGTGTGAGTTTTATACCACTTAGATTTTTGATACAATTGATGCATGTATTCATTGTTCCAACGGGACCAAAAACTCTGTTGCATGCTTTGTATTAATTGCCAACGAGAAAGTCTATTAATGGGAAGATGAGACAGTTCTGGATTTGGAGGAGCAGTGAGAGGCTCTAGCGTTAGGAAATGACCAGGCGTTAACGAGCTAAGATCATTGGGGTCAGCACTTAGGCTGCATAACGGACGGGAATTCAATAAAGCTTCAATTTGGGTCACTAAAGTTAACAACTCTTCAAAAGTTAATATTTGGGCACCAATGACTCTGTATAAGTGAGTTTTAACTACTTTTATACCACTCTCCCAAATTCCTCTAAAATGTGGTGCAGAAGGTGGGTTAAAATGCCACGTGATGGCTTCGCTCTCAGCGGCCATTTTCAAACAGTCTTTTAATTGGTGGCTCGCTCCAATAAAATTAGTGCCACGGTCGCTGTAGATGTCTGAGCACCTACCCCGACGAGCAATAAAACGACGTAAACAAGCTAAAAAGGCATAAGTAGTTAAATCTGACACTACTTCCAAATGGACTGCTTTTACTGATAAGCATACAAATAAACACAAATAAGCTTTTGAAGCTTTTGCACCCCTAGTGCGTCTTGTAACAATTGAAAATGGACCTCCAAAATCCACACCAACATGAGAAAAGGGTTTTGCTTGAGAAACCCGAAATTTAGGTAAATCGCCCATAGGGTATACAAAACTATTAGGTCTAAATCTAAAACAACGATAGCATTTTGATAAACAACTACGAATACGGCTACGGGCACCAAGAATCCAAAAATTTTGCTGTAGCAAATAGTGAGTGGTGTTTACGCCAGAATGTAAGTTTTGATAATGAATTTGTAAAATCAATAGTTTTGAGAGAACATGAGAAGAAGGAAGTAGCGCTGGATGTTTAGCTTCAAATGCTAATTCTGATTGAGATAGTCTACCTCCAACACGTAGAGTACCTTTTTCATCTAAAAAGGGAGCTAATTTCATAAATGTCTTGGGAAGTTTCTTACCACGACGAAGAGCCGAAATTTCTTGTGCAAAGAATTGCTCTTGGATTACTTTTACCAAACATAAGAGAGCTTCATGAAGTTCCTTTTGAGATAAGGGTCCCAAAATTTTGTCAGAACATCTAGTATTTCTAACGAGACGCAAACAATAAGCAATAACACCCTGTATTTTACGAAGAGATGAAATACGCGTGAACAACGAATCAATAGCGTTTGAAACAATTTGACCTATCAAAACAATTTTCCTTTTTTCTAAGTCACTATTTTCATATACTACTCTTTTATTAGAATCCTCTAGAGGCCACTCAGTAGAAGATAAACGAAGCCACGCAGGTCCCGCCCACCATGAGGGAAACGCCATAAATTCTTCTGGGAGGAGACCCCGAGATGCTGCGTCGGCGGGGTTTTCAAACGAACGTATGTGATGCCAACATTCCGGTGGAAGCCGTTCTTGAATGAGGCTCACTCTATTTGACACAAAGGTTTTCCACCGATGCGGAGAAGATCGAATCCAATTTAAAACAATTGTGGAGTCAGACCAAGCAAAAATACTATCTATGGTAATAAGGTGTTGAAGCGTATTTCTCACCCATACTACAAGAGAAGATAACAACACCGCAGCACATAACTCAAGGCGAGGGATCGACAAAGTCTTCAAAGGTGCAACCTTTGATTTGGCACAAAGTAACGAAACGATGACTCTACCATCTGGGTATGCACAACGAAGATACACTACACTGGCGTAGCCTTGCTCTGAGGCATCGCAAAAAGAATGAAGCTGACATAATACAGACTTATGATCTGGCACTACAGCTCGAGGGATTTGCACCGAAGCAATACATGGTAATTGATCCTTATATTGCCGCCACTTGTTCACAATTTCTAGGGGAAGAGCATCATCCCATCCAACACCTAAAATCCATAACATCTGTATGAGACGTTTCGCAAAGAATATAACGGGACACAAGAACCCAAGGGGGTCATAAATACTAGCTAATTCCGATAAAATCGAACGCTTAGTACAACACCACTCACGAGATTTCACAACAAAGGAAAACGAATCTATCAAGGATTGCCAATGAAGGCCAAGAACTTTAGTAAAAGTATCCTTTTCAAGGTCAAAAGATAAACTATGTTTCGAACAATATTCATCAGGGATGGTTTCTAACAGAGAAGAATGGTTGCTTGACCATTTGCGTAATTCAAAACATCCTGAACTACATAATCCTAAAACTTGTCTTTGAAGTTCAACCGCATCTTCTATCCAATTAGCACCACAAACAAGATCATCGACATACAAATTATTGTCAATAGCTTGAGAAACCAAGGGAAAAAGCTGTCGTCCTTCGTCCGCCAATTGCAACATGGTACGAATAGCGAGAAATGGAGCCGAAGAAACCCCATACGTCACTGTGTTAAGCTGATAAATTTGCACAGGTTCTGTACGAGAAAATTTCCAACATATTAACTGATAACGCCTTTGATCCTCGGCAATTAAAATCTGGCGATACATTTGCCGAACGTCACACGTAAAAACGAATGAATATACACGAAATTTAAGAAGAATGGCAGCAATGTCATTCTGAAGCTTAGGGCCTATCAACAGCGAATCATTGAGCGAAGTTCCATTCTCATCTTTGGCCGAAGCGTTAAAAACTACACGTATCTTCGAAACATTATTTTCAGTTTTGAACACACAATGATGAGGAATAACATAAGAGTTTAAACCTTTAGGAAGTACATCAAGAAGAGACATGTGACCGGAATCTAAATAATCTTTCATAAATTCTACATATTCTTTTCGAAGTACAGGATTAAAATCAAATTTACGCTCAAGAGTAAAAAGCCTGCGTTGAGCTATATCTAAAGATTTGTGAAAAATAGGTTCATCAGATTTGAATGGGAGAGAGACCCCGAAACGACCCTCGGGAGTTCTAAAATAAGTTTTCTGAAAATGAATTTCCGCCTGGTGTTCTTCTAGAGAAATAGAAATCTTTTCAGGAACTTCCTCAAGTTTCCAGAATGATTTTAAAGTATCATCTGAACAAGGAGTATCAATTGCCGCAAAGAAAGATTGCACTGGCTGAGGCAACATTGAAGTGGAAGCCGGTCCAACTAACATTACCCCAAAAATTGTATGAGTACCAATGAGAGAACTATCACCATTTTGCTCAATTCCCGGAAGCACAATTGAAGAATAAATGTCTGCACCCAACAAAATATCCACAGCACCAGGTTGGTTCCAGGTAGGATCTGCCAATTGAAATGGTTTCAAATGAACTATATTTAAAGGAGATAAGGTAGCGGAAGGCATATCAGAACAAATTGTAGGAAGAATAATAACATCCAAACGTAATGGCAGTTGCGAAGAGCCAAGAGGTCTAATCAAACAACGAGATACACCTAGAGAAGATCTAGTAGACATCTGTCCTAATCCTGCAATAGGAATTGAAGAACGAACACGAGGTAAATGAAGTCTACGAGCACAATTGTCGGTCATAAAACTTGCCATTGAACCAGGATCACACAAGCCTCTCACACGGTGAGGTTGACCATTCACATCTAAAATTTCCAAAATAACTAGACAATAATACAGTTTTACCTATCTGAGTATGTAGCACACTAGTACCCACATGTACCACAGGACTATCAGACGAATTCGAAGAAGTAGTCTGCGTTTCAGTTCGAGAATCACCACTATTAATGATAAAATGTAACAACGTATGATGCCTTTTCGCACAACTAGAGCAAGAAACTTGAGATGGACACGAAGCCACACCATGAGAATCTTTCAAACAATTAAAACACAAACGAGCACGTTTTACAGCCGCATGACGATCCCTAGGTGTCATGGACATAAACTGAGAACAACGATATACTAAATGATCTCCCTAACAAATGTTACACCCTACACGAGATCTCGAAACTAACTTTTGTGAACCACTGGAGGAAGCAGTTTGTACAAGTAAAGAATTATGTTTAAAATATGAACCTTTAGATTGTTGTGGAAAATGAGGTTTACCAACCGAGTCTCCTACACGAGATGATTTGAAACCTGATGAAATATTGGTTGATACCTTCGAGGTAGCAATAGTTTCTAGAGCAACGCACTGATTTAATAGGAAATCCTTCAAATGTGAATAGGTAGGAATTTCCATTGCATCACCATGTAGCTCGAAACGTCTACGAATTGCAGGAGGTAATTTGTCTTTTAACAGCAGGAGGTAATTTGTCTTCTAACAAATCGACAACAATAAAATCCCAAGCTAATATGTCAAAACCCAAAGTATCTAAAATGGCTAAATTTTGAGAAAATGTATCCACAAGACAACGTAATTCTTTCGAGTTTTCGGAGGTCAAAGGACGATAATTTTTCAAAATATGCCAGTGACTGCTAGCTAACATACGCTTATTTGAATATCTCTCTATGACTGTTTTATAAGCTAACTGATAGTTTTCCGGAGTTAAAGGAATAGACTTCACTAAAGAAAGAGGTTCTCCATCTAGAGAAAGCAATAAATATTGAAACTTTTCAATTTCCGAAAGCTGTCTTTGGTTGTGTACTAAACTGTCATAGAGACTTATGAATGATTGCCAAGAGAGCAGATCACCAGAATACTTTCTAAGTTCTAATTTAGGTAGATTAACATTTAAACATGACTTTTCAAACTCAGTTGACTTTGCTTCAAGCACAGGTGCTTCTAACACTGGGGGGAAAATTGATTCAAAATGTACACACGATTCAAAATATTGATTTTCAACTTGTTTCCGAATAATCTCTTGTGCTAGCAAATCTGAGTCATTGGTCTGGGTAATAACTTTTAAATGCAAATCTTTAAACTCTTTGTACAATGTATCTAAAGTCCTATATTTTACTTTAAATAAAAATCGCAAATTCTCGTTAACACTTGCCTCACTTGCTAATTCAAAGATTTCCTCAATTTGCGAGATTGCAATTTGTCTAGCTAAAAATGTTTCCATAATTATTATAGACAATTAAACTCTAGCTGTATCTAATCAAAAATTTGTCAACACAAAGTACAAGTTGTACTGTTCAATAATTCAAAGAATACAAAGCAGCAACAAATACACAAAAATAATGAGCAGGCAAAAATAATAACAAACGCAGGTATTATAAGGTTGCAACGACCTTTATCACTAAATGCAAAATAAATATTTAAATATACCAAAACACCGTAAAACAACTCTATGCAAACGTTATTTTCTCAGTGAACTGTAACTAGTTTGTTAATCCAACGGACCGTTCTATCCGGCTCGAAGGGCCAAAAATGATTCAATCTAAGATCAAAATTACTATACAAATTCGAAGGACCTTTTGCTAAATCTGTCTACTAAGTTAACAAGCCAACCTTACCTGGTGTTTTCGGTATCAACTCGGCAGCTAGGCTCTTCAAAAAACTTCTTTTCTTCCTGTGACAAATTCGTGCACACAACACCCAAATTGACAAATTTTCTTCTGTCACACACAAACAAAAAACTGGACCACCAGATTATTGTTCAAATATTTATATATATTTGTTCTCAGTAAGGTGGCCGTCACATCATAAACTTAAACAGCAAAAGGTGTGACATACGTTGACGGAACAAAATCTATACAGTTTTCAGCTGGCATTTAACCTGAAATTCTTACCATTCCGGTATTCCAAAATTGCGAATTTGAACTATGCACATTGATATTTAAATATCGTTTATTAGCCAAGGATGTCCATTCATCAAATGTGAGACTGAAACGTTTTCCCTTCTCTTTTTGTCCTGTTATTGTACCAGTGCAGTAATCTTTAATTTTATCGCTGTATTGCAAAACTCTGTTTTTAATTGTTGTTGGAGAAGTCGGTATATCATGTCCTATTGCCTTTAAACATTTTCTTAAATCTTTAGAGGTAACAAATACTTTAAACGGAAACCTATCCAACGAAGTCATGCGTTAGGTGTATTGTCATTGTGAAGATCCAAAAAGTCTTCAATTTTTCTCTGATTCATAGGAAGAGGTCGAGGTGGTGAAACATTATCATCTAATTTGGATTTTGAACTCTTAGAAATTAAGCTGAGATCAATTTCATGAATACATTTTAAGTGGGTTCGTAACCCTTTCGTCGAGCCGCCTTTGGTTTTCAGTACGCTGTTGCACCTTTTGCACTTTGCGGTTTCTCCTCCAGCAGCTTCCACCAAGAAGTAATGCCATGCAGAATTGAGCTCTTTACTTTTTGTGGAATGTTCAGTATATTTCGATTTCGCATTTGATGAGGATGGAGCATCCATATTCAGAGTTTAGAATAAGTACGGTAATACCTACATACAATACAAGGTATTGTAAACTGGTTTGTTTTTAAAAATAATTTCAGCGCAAAACTTACTGCTAAATATTTGCGGTAGGTAACTGTAGTCCCTCTTGCACTAGACCAACAGATCAACACAACACGTAACAGCAGTAACAGCAGCAGCAAACAAATTAATAATACAATGACAATTTAGTACAGGCTGGATCTGAATGGTTCTGTGGTTCCCCGCGTAATTTACCAACCATCTGCGCCTAGCTGAAAATTCTGTGAGTGAATCCCCGAATTTTACATCAAATTAAATTATTAAATTTCATCGGAATGCGTAGCTGTATTTTATGACGCGATCATGCATCTCACGCAGTTCAATGCGCAATGTAAATTAAATCCCGCAAATCCCGGGATTTTTAGCCTCCGAGTCCCGGGATTTCGGGATTCAAAAAGCATGCGTGATCCCGGGATCCCGGGTTTTGAAATCCCGGGATCCCGGGTTTTGAAATCCCGGGATTGGATGCCCTAACCACGTCCCTTTTAAATAATTTTTTCGACGACTGACATCGAAAGTAGATTTTTCTCACTGTCATTTGACAACAGAAAGTTGACATTTGCCGCTCAGCGTGCGTTTTCATCTTTTTGCCGCTCGCCGAGCGTTTTGGGTTTCCGCGTGAACAAAATAGGTAGCCACGTCCGAATGTTTCCTTGACAACGCCCCTCATTTGTGGAAATAATCGCGTCACATGTCATATAGACTGCGCGAGTAATGTTAACTTGATTGTCAATTAATTTTTGCAATAAAACGAAATTTGATATTTTCCTTTAATAATATGCTCAGTCGTCGAAAAAATAGTATGTATGTTTCGAGCTAAAAGTGCGCTTGCCGCTTTTGCATGATTGCTGGTTTCGACTTCGTCTCAACCAGCAATATTCATGCGCAAGCGGCAAGAATGCACTTTCAGCTCTTAACATACAATATACTATTTAGCAACTTGAAGCGTATTTGTAAAATTTACTTGGATTTATATTTTTTTAGGTAACCGTCCACTTCATGTTTGTTGCAACGATGTTTAACAGAACTTTAGAATTTCGCAAATATTCTTTTTAACAAGGCAAATGCTTTACTAATAATAATTTACATATGAAAAACTCTTAATAAAATCAGAATAATAAAAATATGTATCATACGGGGATAATACAAAATTTTACAAAAAAAGAATCAAAATTCGAATAGGAGGCCGTGACTTTGTATTTGAGCATAACTTTTGATTCTAAACAACTTTTCTCAATAAAATTTTGCTATATTTTTTTAAATAAGGTAACTTTATTCTTGAACGAATTACATATTTTTTGTCCTGCCCTGTATATTGTTTGACTTGAAGCCATTCTAAGGGCATCTGATATGGTTATAAAACATGCACTAACTTTTGGCGGTATTTAAATTTCGGTTTTACAACTAATAAAAAAATGTGCCATTTGTTGCACACTTAATGGACCACACTGTATATACTAGCAAGATACCCGTTCTTCGTACGGGCTACAAACCTTAAGTTTGAGTTTTCGCATCTTATTCGTCTACTTTTTGGTCAGGGCTTCTTTGTAAACAACGTTTTTGGACCTCCCTCCGGGTGATAAAACATATAAGCCGGATGGTTGGCTGACCCGGGAACACGCGACGTAGAATTGACCATGCAAAAAGCACTCCTCCCGCAGGTCAACGCCCACCTTCTGCAACGACTGTCCCTGCGACTTGTTGATAGTTATCGCGAAACAGACCTTGAGAGGGAACTGCAGCCTCTTGAATTGGAAGGAGTAGTCAGAAGGTATAAGGGGGATGCGAGGGATGAATACTGACTCTCTTGTTGCACACCCTGTGAATATGGTTGCCTCAACGATATTGTGGTGAAGAGCTTTGACCTGGAGTCTCGTCCTGTTGCACAGCTTGGGGGGGTTCAGGTTGCGCAGTAGCATGACGGAAGTGCATATCTTGAGCAGCAGGCGGTGAGGTGGCAGTCCTGAGGGGTTCAAGCTGTTGAGAAACTCCACGGGGTAGTGCACCGCCTCCTCCCTGTCGATTACGGTGTCAATTGACCTGTACTCCATCTCCTCTGCCACAAAGCTCTTGAGAAGGATGTTGTTGAGCAAATCAACGGTTTCATTTTTTGCAGCCAACAGTATGCGTTCCCGCAACCACTGAGTTGGTTTTTCACTTATTTTTTTTATGTCCGGATATATTTTGTTAGTTAAGTCTAAATCAGTTTTTACTGGAGTGTAAAAACCGCTTGTAATGTCAATTTTTCCACCATTACCTTCAAGCATACGACCCTCTCCGATTTCTAATAGTTTTTCCGCAAACGCCTCAGCATTTCTGTCTCCCCCTAAATAAACCCGCATGTTCTTAGTCAATGACAATTTTCGGATGCAGGGCCACAGGTGTGAGGACTTGAGACAACCATTTACCTCATCAGCCCTAGTCCCTCTTGGAATGGCAGGGAGTGTCTGCCTGAAGTCTCCCGTGAACAGCACGGTGAGGTTTCCCATCGCCCTCTGGTCATCTCGAACATCCTTTAAAGTCCTGTCAAGTGCTTCAACTCCTGCTTTGTGCGACATAGTGCATTCATCCCACACTATTGCCACGCATTCCCTCAGCACTTGTGCCATCGTGCTTTGTTTTGAAATATTGCACGTGGGAGTTTCTGCATAGTTGAGGTTTAGGGTCAGTTTGAATGCCGCGTGGGCCGTTCTCCCTCCTTCTATCAGCGTAGCCGCAATACTGAAGATGCGACACCTAGAGCAATTTTACCATTACTCCTCACTCTCGCCAGCAACAGATTTATTAGGAATGTTTTTCCAGTGCCTCCTGGAGCATCGAGGAAAAACTTGCTCGTACGCATGTCAGGCATGGTACCTTTTCTTCAACAGTTGCGAGTAAAGTGTTAATATCGTAGTTGACCTCCCTGAGATAGTCATTGTTGGCCAGAACACCTGCCGCTCGTCTTGGTTCTGGTAGTCCGTACTGCTTAAGGACCTGGCCTCCCAATGGAACGATTTTGTCCTCCAACATGATTAAGGTCCTGTTGTAAACTTCATCCATCAGGTAGTCGACGGGTCCTTCGCCATGAAGTTGCTTCTCCAGTTGTATCCTGAGAAGCTGCCCTTGTACTTTTCCCACAAAATTACAGGCTCGGGAATCTGACAGAAAACTAACAATATCGCAAACAATTCTCTCAATTTGTGTGGAGAATCAGTCAAGGAAGCTTCCTCGAGGGCCCTGTCCAAGTGCTGGTCATCCTCCAACAAACCCAACTCTTTAGCTCCTGCCTTAAAGATCGGATATTTAATGCCGTTAAGATTTTTGAGATCCGAGAAAGATGTTGGTCCTCGGATCTCGTGGAGTAGCAAGCGAAGATGGTAGCACTCCGAGTTGTTTGGATGAACAGTGTACACCCTACCTAGAACGTGGTCCCTCTTTACTCCTGAGTGCCCTGGAACGTCCTTACCCTGCTTTCTTCTGGCAAATCTACCATTTTTCCAAACATAGAAACATGGGATTTCGTGGTATAACAACTGTCTGGCAAAGCCATCGACCTTGCAGAGATCAAAAAATGCCATTAGGGTGGTGTTTGGTGGATTATTCATTTTATCCATCAAGTTCTCGGAAGTGAAGTAAATCCTTTGGCCATTTTCTAAATGTACTGCCAGATGCATGACGGAGGGAAATCTTTCCTGAATGGGAAAACCGAGAATGCGCCACACAGCCTCAGAGCTACTGATGTAGCGGCTGATTTGGTAGTTGGTTACCTCATCACGATCATCCTTAAGTCCAAACGCCGCCTGATCGCTCCCTTTGTTTATGTATTTGCACACGTATTTAATGGACTTTACTGAATTGCATAATTCGACATTTATGTGGACCTTGAAGGTGCGGGACAGCACAGGGTTATAGGGCACCACCCAACGGTTGTCGAGGTCCACGTTGTTGATGTTGACTGTGAAGCCGCCGTCGTCTGGGGACAGCCTCCGGTACTGCGGGTAGCCGTCTTCTCCTGTTCGTGTTTCTGCGTTCAGGAGTCGGGGAAAGCGCTTACTACAGGTGCCGTCTTTCATGCAGGGCGAATTCTTGTTGAAACTGCCGCACGGACCGTGAATCATATTGCTCCGCACAATGTCATAAAGTGATGGATCTGCGTCGGGATTTGGAATTTCAGCACGCACAACATCGTTAATCTGCTCAGCTGGGATCCTGTCTTTTAGCCATAACAGAATGTGTATGTGACGGAGACCTCTTTTCTGCCATTCCACAGAATACATAAAGCACTTCGATTTCCCAAATACGCAACCTTTTGTCAGTAAGTTCATCATTTTCTTCACTTTGAGGTGGAATACTCGAACTATCACAGCATGCCTATCCTGTGCCTTTTGATGCGGAAAAAGGTGTTCACTGATCTCTTTCCATTTTGTATTACACGTAAATGTAATAAATAGATCAGGTCGACCGTGATGTCTGACGTATGTCATGGCATCTTGTGTCCGTTCGTGCATATAGCGAGGACCTCCTGTAAAAGAAGAAGGTAGAACCATCTTTTGCCCAAACTCAGAGACATTGGCGTCATTCTTTATTAAAGCGTCTTGTAAGTGGATGTAATTTTCTGCCCTCAACTTCTTCTGATTGTTTCTGATAAAGTTCAACCTCTCTGTCTCAATCTTCGCGTACATGTCAACCAGAAACTGATTGAAGAGGTTGCGGAAAAAGTGTAGGTGGTTCAGCTCTCCTTCCCTCACCATGATGCTGAATGAGTAGAACATGGCCGCTGAAACTGTTTTGTTGCAAAGCGTTGTACGATCTGTGAGTTTCGCATATTCTTTTCAGTCTACTATCACGACACTGTAACACGATATCCCGCTTCTCAAACACCTGACCAACGATAACAATGGCTACCTCACTTGCCGTAGGCCTATTGAAGCGACCCCCATGAGCGTCCATTGACTTCTTGTCTGCATTAATGACAACCTTAACATCATTCTCATTTTTAGGAATACTATCCACGGCAGCTTTAAAATCCCTGACGTAACTATTTTTGTCGTGCAACATCCTTTGCATGTGTATAACCAAACCAGGTTTTACGTTGTCAAAGTTACCACATCGAAGGTTCGCTTCCTTTTCATCATCACCCACAAAGTAGATTTGCAGAAACTTCGGCTCCTGCTGGGGTTCTGGTAGCAAACTCCCTGCCCTATGATACACTTGGCCCTGGACTTTGAACGTAGGCATGTAGTTTCCTTCGCACACCTGCTTCGCCCCAAACGACGTCATTTGGAAACACCCATTGTACTGCCTAGTGTAATGAAGAAAGTGTTGTGAATCGGGGTGCATGTCTGTGAGAAAGCTGAGCAGGGGTTCAGGCGGCTGCTCAAGGCGAGGGAGCTGCACTTTGCCTTTATTGCAGCAAATTCCTGCACTTTCCCCTTTCCAAATATTTGCCTTACAATGCACGCACATACTTTGCTTGCCCAGCTCTACCGTTTTGTCTTTCGCGTAATCCACATCGATGTCGTACTTGAACCCTGACTTCGATTTAACAACCCAACGGAAAACTTTTTGCTGTTGTCTCTTCTCGTTGTCTGGATTATAATTCTTAACGGTTTCTCTGTGTACCTGAAAATTCGTTTGGTTATATTTGGCAACAGTTGGATTATTTGCATGCATACTTGGCAACGGCTGCCTGACCTACCTCAATATTACTTTTTGAATATATCTCAGCAGCATCTCTTAATTGTATTTTCCTAGTCCAGTCAGTAAATCTAGTTCTGCGTTTCCTTTTCTCTGCAGTTTGGATGTTCATTGCGGATGACCACTGGCTGGATTGTGTGTCTGCAGAAGGCAGAGGAGTAAACTGAGATAGAGCAGAGGTGAAAGCTTGTGGGGAAGTTGTAGGAGAAACTGCGATTGTAGAGACGGGTTCTAGCACGTCAAAATGACCACCAAACAATTCTCCTGAAAACCAGAGTCGTCTAACGCCTTCTGCGTCTGAAGTTCCAAATGACTGTAAGAGGATACCATTCCGGTACACCTCAAACTTGTGAGAGAACAACTCTCCTACCGCCATTAGCTCACACGTGGTGCCGTATGTGTACTGTCTGGACATATCCATCACATATTCTTCCTTGTTGGAGTAAATCTCCTCATTAGGCTTGGCAGACCACACTTGAAATCGCACCCAATGCGCCTAGATATGCTCCACTATTGCAGAGCGCACCTCGCGAGACATGACATGTGTGCCATATATGCAGTACGATAAAGCGTAAAACATACAACCACCATCACCTGGCATGGGTACAAGTCGATGAGGCACCGAGACGCACACGTTCACCACCTCCTTGTCGTATCCACAAGAAACAACAACCTAATCCAAAGCCAGGTTGAATAACCAAAAATTATTAAATAAATCGCAAAACTACTCACAATTACAATCAATAAGAAGTGGCAAAAACTTGTTTTGTAATTAAATTCGTAATCTGCAATTAGCTGTCAAAACCAAACGGGAAGAAACAATACAATAAACAACAAATAAACAAAACATTCATAGGAGACCTAGATTTTTAACCATGCCATCTTTTTAAGCTTCTAGGTGCAGCTGTTTGTAAAATATAGCAATCCTTTTAAAACCATACCTTAGCTAGTTTAAACCCCTTTTCAGTTCAATTTCGGAAAATCATTTTCACCCCATTTTATTGTAAAATGGACCCACAACGAAAAAATCAATAATATTAATCCTTTATTCCTTTACACCTTTACCCCGTTTTTGCCCCTTTAGGGGTGAAATTTTAGGAAATCCGTAAACCGCTTTTAAACAGGCATCTATATTCCAAGAAATAATGTTTTAATTCTAGTTCAGCAAACATCCCTTAGCTTTTTCAACCTGTTAGGGGTGAAATTTTGAAAAATTATTTCTACTCTACTTTTTTTTAAATGGGACTCAGCGAAAAAATCTAAAATTTAAATCGCTTACCCATTTTTAACGTTCCACACTTTTTATCCCTTTAGGGGTGAACTTTTTGAAAACCCTTAAACATATTTCTAAATATTCCAAAAAAGGGAATAAAATCAACAAACACAGAGATACAATTGGTTCTATAATTTACCCCTAATACAAATTCCCACTTTTAAGGGTTGATGGAAAAATCCTGAAATGTGTTATTAGACATTTGTATTGGATACGTACGCAAGCTGACACCCAGTCGATATCTAATCGAAGCTAAGAGATATTGATGAATTCGTGACAACACAGTTTACCCCTTTTCACCCCTTAGGGGTGGAATTTCGAAAAATCCGTTCTAACTCACATTATTCTGAAATGGACCCACACCGAAAAATATCAAAAATGTGAACTCCCTGCACTTTTTCAATTTATCCTTTTTCACCTCTTTGGGGATGAAATTTCAAAACATCATTAAAC
Source organism: Agriotes lineatus (assembly GCA_940337035.1). Lineage (NCBI taxonomy): Eukaryota > Metazoa > Arthropoda > Insecta > Coleoptera > Elateridae > Agriotes > Agriotes lineatus. Next base: position 16,165 of record CALNHX010004344.1, read on the forward strand.
CCCTTTCTAAATATTGTAAAAATACATAGATATGCCAAAAAAAGAATGCTATAAACACAGGAGATGCAATTGGTTCTATAATTCACCCTTAATGCAGATTCACACCTTTAGGGGTTGGTAAGGGAAAAATCCTAAAAATTTTTTTTAGACATTTGTATTGGATACCTACGCAAGCTAACACCAAGTAGATATCTAATCGGTTCTAACAGATATTGAGGAATTCGTAAAACACAGTTTACCCCTTTTTACCCCTAGGGGTGGAATTTCAAAAATCTTTTCTACCTCATTTTATTTTGAAACGGACCCACACCGAAAAATATCTAAAATGTGAACTTCCTACACTTTTAAAATTTTCGTTTTTCACCCCTTTGGGGGTGAAATTTAAAAAAATCCTTAAACCCCTTTCTAAATATTATAAAAATACATCCATATGCCAAAAAAAGTACGCTATAACTCAACAAACACGGGAGATGCAATTGGTTTTATAGTTCACCCCTAATGCAAATTTCCACCTTTAAGGGTTGATTAGGGCAAAATCCTGAAATGTGTTATTAGACATTTGTATTGGACACCTACGCAAGCTAACACCAAGTCGATATCTAATCGGTTCTAAGAGATATTGATGAATTCGTGAAAACACAGTTAACCCCTTTTCACCCCTTAGGTGTGGAATTTCGAAAAATCCTTTCTAACTCACATTATTCTGAAATGGACCCACACCGAAAAATATCAAAAATGTGAACTTCCTACACTTTTTAAATGTTTCCTTTTTCACCCCTTTGGGTTGTGCAATTTCAAAAAATCCTTAAACCACTTTCTAAATATTGTAAAAATACATTTATATGCCAAAAAAAGAATGTTATAACTCAACAAACACGGGAGATGCAATTGGTTTTATAATTCACCCCTAATGCAAATTTCCACCTTTAAGGGTTGATTAGGGCAAAATCCTAAAGTGTGTTATTAGACATTTGTATTAGACACCTATGCAAGCAAACACAAAGTCGATGTCTAATCGGTTCTAAGAGATATTGATGAATCCGTGACAACACAGTTTACCCCTTTTCACCCCTTAGGGGTGGAATTTCACAAAATCTTTTCTACTTCATTTTATTCTGAAATGGACCCACACCGAAAAATATCAAAAATGTTAACTTTCTACACTTTTTCAATTTTTCCTTTTTCACCCCTTTGAGGGTAAAATTTCAAAAAATCCTTAAACCCCTTTCTAAATATTATAAAAATACATCTATATGCCAAAAAAGAACGCTATAACGCAACAAATACGGGACATATAAAGGGTTCTTTAATTCACCCCGAATCCAGATTCACACATTTAGGGGTTGATTAGAGGAAAAACGTGAAATACGTTTCTAGGCATTTGCATTGACAATCTTTGCAAGTAAACACTAAGTCGATATCTCATCGAGCCTAAGAGATATTGTGGAAATCGTAAAATCACATTTTACCCCTTTTCACCCCCTTAGGGGTCGAATTTCAAAAAATCCCTTCTTAGCACTACCTTACGTAACAAATCGCATTTTCCACCCAAATATCAACTTTGTAGTACCAGTGGTTACGGCTCTGCGTTGATTAGTCAGGGTTGTGACTTTCCTTTATATATGTATAGATATAGATTAGAAACGTGAAGATATTTTTACTCCTAACTTAATTTAATTTTTAAAATTATTTAGTGTCACAATGTCGACGAAGGAAGTTCTGGGAAAGCCTTTTACAGATTTTTACTATTTATTATTTTTCTCGAAATGTTTGGTTTTTTGTTTCTAATTAGACGGGCTTTCGGCCAGGTCTAATTAGAATCTATTATCATTTTTGTTTCAAGAATTTTCGTACGATATTGCATGTATGTAATATAATTGCTTTTTGAATTTGTGTATGCATGTTAGGATTTATATTTAATTCTATTAGACCCCTGTGAAGTTGGCACCCCATTATCGAAAAAATGATTTTTTTTTAGAGTTCCGGATTCCTTTCGAAAAGTTCTAGAGTTCCTGATAGTTTTCAAAAATAGTTCTGGACAAATGGAACCGAAAAAACGATTTTCAAAAAATGGGGTGCCAACTTCACGGCGCACCTCATTTTCGAAAAAATACATTTTTTTTCGCAGTTCTGAGTAGTCCTCGGTGAGTTCTATAGTTCTCAACCCATATAAGCAATAGTTCCGGCCGCTACCCTCGGAAAAAAAAATATATATATAAAAAAGTAGCACCCCATTTATGAAAAACATGAATTTTTTTTTAGAGTTCCGGATTCCTTTCGAAAAGTTCTAGAGTTCTGATGGTTTTCAAAAATAGTTCTGGACAAATGAAAGCGAAAAAACGATTTTCAGAAAATAGGGTGCCAACTTCACGGCGCACCTCATTTTCGAAAAAAACATTTGTTTTCGTAGTTCTAAGTAGTACCCATGACCCATGAGTTCTATAGTTCTCAACCCATATACGCAATAGTTCCGGCCGCTACCTTCGTAAAAAAATTAGCAACCCATTTATGAAAAAAAAAATTTTTTTATTTCTGGTAGATTTTGAAAAGTTCTAGAGTTCCTGCTAATTGACATTTTTTAATCACCATTCTTTTACGAGATATGGCGTATAGCGTGATTTCAAAAATGCGAAGTTGCAAGTTTTCTGAGAGTTCCAAGAGTTCTGGAATGAGTTCTGGGTAGATGATCGAAAGTTCTGACGATAATTCTAATGACTTTTTCTGATACAACTAAAAACGAGCAATTCTCTAACCAAATTTCTAATGTTTTTCTACAAGGAATCGACCAATACCAATGGGCTTCTATCTTTTAGATACACTCTGTATAAGAAAAATATGATTGATGCTTGTGTTTCTTGTGTTCTTTATTTATCGGTTCTTGCCATGTTTCTCGTGTGGGGTTGTATGTTTAGTACATTTCGATACGAGTGCGAAAGTGAGGCAATTATAGGCGCAGGGCCTACGGCACCGAGCTGTGTCTATGCCTCGGCTACGGTTCGTTCTGAAAGAATCGCACTCGCCCAATCACCTTATTTCGCACTAACATCGAACAGTATTTTTTATAACAAATGCATGAAAAAGTTGCGTTCAAATGGGTGCAGAGGTGAAGCCATGGACGAAACTAAATCCCGCGGAGTGTGGAGCTCTGTAGGATACGATTCATGCTAAAAACATCACGTCAGCTTTGGTAGGACAGTAGACTCGTAATGCGTGCAATAATGTTTCATGTTCACACTGCCTACTGAAACGTCAGAAAAGTACCAGATTATGGGAGCCCCACAGCCCGAATAAAGCAACCTTTTCATGCATGCATTATAAAAAAAAATGTCATCTCCAGTTGAACATTTCTATAATTTTTGTGGTTTCTATTCCAACCGTAAAGATCCATGAACCTCAATAGTGATTACATACTGTTGAGAAAATTTCACTGATTATTGCACACAACTGATAACATCCAATGAGAACCATGCATTTTTTGAAAATCGACCAATCCCGAACTGATTACCTGATAAGCTCCCTAGGGAAACTTATCAACCGATAAGCTCCCTAGTGCTAATTATCGACCCCGTAGATGGTGTCATAATTAGAAGTAGAAATGCAAGAAACAAGCAATTTGAGTTTTTCGGCATTATTAGATCTATTTTAAATCATAATTCGTATACGGTTTTGTATAATAATCTTCAAAATATGAAAGCGGGCGACACACTTACATATAATTTTGCTCGTGCCAAGAGTTATCGTGGTGGTTGCCCTTAGAAAACTGCCCTCGGCCAAGCCCTCGGGACAGTTTTCATTGTAACCAGCACTCGACCCTTGGCGTGTGCCAAATTGTCGGTAAGTATGTTTCGCCCTTGTTATACTAGGGGAGAGTGGGGCACCTTTCAACACTTTTAAATAATGCTTCTTTTTGCTGATTATTTTTACAGGAATACCATAATTCATATATTGTAGTATGCTTATGTATATTAAGTTTGAATTCCAACAAGTGTCATTTATATTTATCAGCATGTCTCTATATTACAATAAATTTTTTTAAAGCCGTGACATTGTTCAAATGTACCCCGTAATGGGGTACATTTGAACACTTCGTGGGGTACATTTGAACACTTCGTTGGGTACATTTGAACATAATACTAGGGCTAAGAAAACATACAGATATATAGATTTAGTAAGTTATATTTTAATTAAAGTGAGTTTACACTACATGTAAGTATAATAGAACTGTACACTATCGGAAATTAAATCTTGAATGATTAATGTTGAAAGAAATAAGAGATGATGTTCTTTGGGTGCCCTTGGTATTCGAAGGAGAATGCAATTTGCGAACTACATCTCTAATGTCCACAGTAGAAATGTCTTCTATGATGGGATAATAAAATTTCTTTCCTTTCTTCCTCAGAAACTGAATTTGTAGTTCGCTACCATCTGTTTCTTTAATTTGGCCAACGTAATGAACTTCACTTTTCTTGGTACAAAACTTGACGATAATGTAGTCATTCACTAACAAATTTTTATGGTCAATTTCATCATCTGATTGTTTATCTATACTTTCATCTGACAATTCGTCATCGGAGTCATCATTGATGGAGAAATTGTCACTTTCGCTAGATGTTTCGATTGTACCAAAAACTTTCTTTGTAACCTTCAATTTCTTCTGTTTTTCTACCTTTTGTTGTTCTAAAGCCTCTTTTTCAGGGGTTTCTGTAAGGATTTTGGAGCTTCCTCTTTTCCTTCCACGGGCGGTCTCACTTCTAGGTGGTGCCTTTGGATACGGACGGACAGAGTCTGGTGAAATAATTGATGGCACATCAGATAATACAGATACATTATTTGTGTTAGTTGAGGATAAAGGTATGGTTTGAAGTGATACTGAGTCACAAGAACTGGTCGATGGGTGGACATCAGTTTGCTGTGCCTGCGGTAGAGAAGAGTTACTTGAGCATTCTCCCGTTGATATGGGAAGGGTTGGATTGAGCCTATCAGTTACACTTGCTGCGTCGAAGTCTTCATCTGTGAATGCATTTCTATCAAAGGGAAATATTCCCGGCTTTTGAAAACCAGAAAGTATATTTTTAATCGTGAAAGAATTTTGAAATGCTTTGCCTGCTAGATCGGCAACGTTATGAATTGTAATCGTCTTGCCCGGATGTGAAAGGAGCCAGTCATTTTGAGCTACTTTATATTTTGCTTTAAAGGGACCCATTACAGCTACATCTAGCGGCTGCAACCGATGGGTGCAATGCGGTGGAAAGGTGACCATTACAATTCCGTTTTCCTTTGCATATATGATTGCTTCTAATGAACAATGAGTTTCGTGATTGTCCAAAAGAAGTAAAATTGGATCTTGCTTGTTACATTTTGTATGATTTACTACATGCTCCAAGGTTTTAATGAACAGTGATGTAGTCATCCACCCACTACTTGGACTATTCACAAGACCCAAACTTTCTGGTGGTGCACCGTTCATGAAAGACTCATGAAATCTTGCCCGTGGAAAAATGAAAACTGGCGGTACAGTATTCCCAGATGCACTTACAATTCCGACCATAGTAACAAGAGTTCCACGTTCTCCAGAAACAGCTTGTCCCACCTGCTTCACTCCTTTTTCAGCGATTACGTTAGGAGCCTGAACGACCGTCATCACACCGGTTTCATCGAGATTGAAAATCCTACCAGCAGTGAATAAATGCTTTTGACGAGCTCGACTATAATTATCATAAAACTCAACAACATTCGTTTTATTAAAACTAGTAGCTCTTGAGAGGCTAGTATTTTCTGGTTTTCGCAGTGTAAGGTTTGAATGCCTCTTCATAAACCCTCGGAGCCAGTCTAGTCCTGCCGAGTTGTTTTCCCTCCATTTTTCTGGAAAGTTTCTATTTAACCTTACTGCATAATCAAAAGCCAATCTTTGTAGTAGTTTATAAGTTAAACCGTAGTTCATACGAGAACATTTTAAGACATATGATACGAGAAGTTCTTCCTGCTCATTACTAAATACTTGTCGGAAAGTATGCTTTGATGAAAAACTTTCTAAATGTTGTTGTGGTGCATTTGCGTCTCCCAATTTCTTCAATCGATAAAAAAGTGCAGTATGAGTTACCCCATAAACTTCAGCAGCCTGTCTCAGTGACAGCTCTTTTTTCTTTACACTATCGATTGCTTTTTGCATGTCCTCTTCGATAAACTGTGGTTTGGTTCGTTTTTGTATGTAATTCCTCACCATTGTGGAGCTCTATAATAAATAGATTGTTTGATATTACCCACATATCATGATAGTTACAGTAAAAATACTAAAAGAACCAGTTGGGGCACCTTTGAACATTGTTCAAAGGTGCCCTAACCCGGCTGTTCAATGGTGCCCCAGTAACATCAAAATGTTCAAATATAAATAACAAATTTTTGCTTAATGTTACACTTCAAAAACCACTTACCTTACACTTCTTCAAGACAGTATCACACTATAAAATAGCAACAGTTCAATAAATGCACTTATTTTAAATACAATTCAAGAAATTGTGGAATGACAATCTTACAATTTCGCAGCATAAAACAGGACATTCATCTCACAACAAAACATTACATCGAATAACCTCAAAATCAGTTATCACGTGTCGAGTCACTCTACGCAGTGTTGCCAAATCGAAAAAAAGCAGTATCTTTTTCTATATTCATTAAAATGTAACTGTTCAAATGTGCCCCCGTTCAAAGGTGCCCCACTCTCCCCTACTATTGAAAATTACTGGAATTGTCAATGAGTACGGTATGATAAACCCATAATTGGAAATAGTAATTAGTAGTGCACTCGGTTCATTGGTTTTTCAGTGTCTTGGTTTGTAATTCGGATCAAATTTTATCAATTCGGAAACTACTTCTGAATCAAATATGGCGTCTCTAAACTACAGAATGTAGTACTCGAAACTATATCGCACGCAAATGACGGCTAGAATCAGCTGGACGAAAGAGTATGGTGTACACTCAGGATGCGCCACGAGGATGCTCTTTAGTCCGATTTTGCATCCCGTTTTTTAACTTTTCTGTTTTTAGTTTTTGTTTTAATTTTTTAATTTTTTATTTTTTTTAATTTAAAAAACAATTCTTTTTTTAAATTGCTCGTAGTTTTTTTTTCATTTTTAATTTTTTTGTTGATATTTTTTTCAATTTATTATTAAATCTTTCCATTCTACTTTTTCATTTCTTATGGTTTATAAGAATAAAAGCAGATCATAGACTATGGAAGAAATATCCATACGAAGGTATTGGAATCGCACTACTCTAGTAGAATGAGTTGCATTTGAATCCAGTAAGAGCTGAAATCTACAGCAACGTAACCTAATTGAAAAAGAGATTATAACATAGAATATATTTACGTGTAATATGTTTACAAAGACATTATAGTATGATTTATTTCAACACGTACATTAACACATGCGGTACGATTTCAGTACTTGCCTCTAATTCGGTCCGTTTCGCTGTCAAATCATTATACTGATACCAATGTGGATTAGCATTCACTATAGCTACGTAGTATTCAGCATCTTTCTGATACGATGCTGCCCCGGCCAATTCGTAATTTTTTGCGCCTACACTTATCTGCTTAGCAATAGAGCTCAACTTATACATCTTTGTATCGATGTTCATGCTATGGAGGTAATTTGGATCAGTCAGGACACTGGTGTCTATAATGAGATGTGGTCCGTAAGACTCGGTTATAACATACGCGGATTTACAACCTTTGCATGCTGTACGTGACCCACTTAACACGTCATCGATCGCATTTTGAACAAACCCAAGACCACTCTTAAAGAGTATGTCAACGTTGACGCTAATTGTTGAACATGGACGAATATTTTCCGACTTACATGTAGTGCAATATTTGCGTCTGGACAGACTCGGTGGATTGACAAAAAGTTTTTCAGGGAGGCCAGCAGCATTACATTGCGCATCCATGGAACGAAAATTTCGGGTAAATGTTGTAATTTCAAACATTCCGAGGTTAATGAGGATATCTGCTCTTTCGACGTAATCTTGCTGGTATATTTTGCCACGCGACAGGATAATCTGCGCCAATCGCATAGTTGGATTCTCAGCTTCGGCTACAATAGTTCTATAGGAATCATGCATCACCGCTGCTTGAGCTACAATCTGCCAAAGCGAATCAAAGGCACAAGTTCTTCGCACAACCATTCGTATGCCATTTACTGTCACAGCACTGCATAAGTGGCCATTTCGCAGGATTGGTATACCTGCTGCGTTTTTCATGTGAAAATGTCTAAATAAGTTCTCTTGTACGATTTCACCGGTTTTACTATTTCAACAAGATCAGTCTTACGATTTATCTTTTTACTTCCAAGACCACGCCAATTTTCCTTTAAATTCAATGAATTTGTTTCTTCACCACCATCGCTATTATCATGATCACTATGTTCAGAGGTCATTTCATCGGGAATTCCAGTAGTCTCCTCATCTTGCTCAGTTAACGTATTCGTTTTAGAGTTTTGTGGTATATTTAACAATGAGTGTGTATTGTCGTACGCTTTAGCTACAGCCTCTGTTACCGAAGCCTCACCATCCGTTTCTTTGAATCCCATATCATTTTCAAAGGGTGTTTCCGATTCATATTTCTTACTTGGAGGTTTTGCTGTATCCGTTTGTCCACATGCTAATAGCATTTTGCCTCTCAAATAACCAAGATGTTGCATTACAAATTTATCAATTCTCATTGGTAAACTATTAGAAAATGCTCGAACCTTCAAATCTGAGAATTCTGCTTCGGCTGAGGATGACGTGGCAATGTCACCACCAATTTTAAAATATTGCCTCATAATGCCGGTCCAGAGAGGCAGATAGTTCATCAGTTTACTGATTTTATCAGCAGCAGCAGGATTATAGAATGCGTTGACGACATCACCACCTAGGGAACCTGAAGCAGCTGCTTTTGCTTGACTCAAAATACAGGCGCTCCATTCTTTCCACGATTGAGACTTTTGAACTTCCTCACTTTCATATTCATCGATATGGTCAGCATTCTAATCGATTACTACACCCTTTATGATGTTATTCGCATCCTGCAAGCAAAGCTCAGATGGAACGTGCAAGCCGCTTTGGTCTCGACCCACTTCTTCGCTCAGAGCCACGGTGAGGACAGATTGCAAAAATCTGGCAAGTTCTTCGAAATCCTGCATTTTGTACGCATGGGCCATACTCCTCATATAAAATTGGCGAATTTTGCTGTGTTTTTTTCGAAGACAGTCCCACCTGGAAATCATTGCGATGAAGTGGCTGACATCAAGTCGCAGGAAGCATTTTACTGCAATAGTCGGAGTCTGCCTGACGATTAAATCATAGCAAACTTGCATGTAATGCTTCAAATCTTGACAACCGCAAAATGTTCCCGCCAAAGCTAATAAAATTGCACTACCGAAATCAGTGACAACCATACGAGGTACAGGAGCACCATTCAAACGTATGTCTGTTAAGAAAGACATAATGAATGCAGAGTCCTGCCTTGTCGAAACCATTTGAAAAACGGGAATACTCCTTTCAGAAGTAACTGATAAGCACTGGTACAGGAATATGTGTGGCGACTTCTCCCCATTGGGCAGTTTTATTCTTTTCCCTATGCCGCCAGTTGCATCTATAGTCATGTACCATCTATTTTTTCCAGCTACTTTCCTATCTAGCTTACACATTTCCATTTGCTCTTCACTCCAGTACTTGCAATAAAAAGGGTCTGCGCCTATATAACGAATGCTAGCGACATGCTGATCATATTTTGCTAGCATTAAATTATTAATCGGATCGGTATTGCATAATCTCAAGCGCTGCTCTAGTTCTTGCTGTTTCGCTTTACGTAAAACGGTTGCATCGTACAAAATAGGTGGAATTTTATCGCCAAATTCCATAAGGCGAGTTGCCTCTGCATTTCGCCAGACGGCGGCAGTTTTTTTTATTATCGACTAAGGTACCGCCCACGTGTTCCCTGAGGTAACCCTTCAATTGGCGTTTACGTTTGTGCGGGAATTTTGAGTCAATGCCCGTCGTCGTACATTCAAACACCGCATCCCTTTTTTTACGCGGTTTTTCATACAAATAACCTTTCAAAGAACCACCACACTCTTTACACGATGCGCTAAACCGTGCAAAACAGCTAGCATCCGAACGAGTATACACCCTACAGGTTTTGAATGAAAAAGCGCAAGGCAGTCGTGTCTGGTCCCAAATTGTGTCAGCGAAGACGTGTGACCATGCACCTGACTTCAGAGCAATGCATTTTCTGCCACCATAGTGTTTTGTCTCTGGTTTCATCTCGGCCCACCGATCTGCAGAAAGTATCAATCGAAAATTCTGAACCTTACGACCGCCTGTAGATTCTGTACTCTTATTGTCGGAATTGTCGGTATTGTTCGATGTATCGTTATCATTCATGAATGACGCATCGATTGGGCATGCCTCGAGAACGCTAGTAAGTATTCGTGAACGGTCATTTTTCAGAATAGTATAAACATGTTTGGGAGTTATATGAAACCCTTTCTCTGCCATTTTATCTGAAATTATTCTGTACACAGGATTTGACGGAGGAAACGGGCTGCCCTTAGAATCTACGGCCCTGAATTCCTCGTCTGTGAGAATTAACAGAAGTTGTTCTCTGTCGTACATCCTGTAGCGGTATGTGTAAGCTTACTCTGAAACGCAGTACTCTCCAAATGCCTGGAACTCCGAACACTATAAAACTCAGCACAAACTTACGCGTGCGACGAACTCACTAACTCAGTAATATAGCACGATACACGTGTATCGTGGTAACATAGGTATCAATCGCTCCCCTCCCTATGACCTAGACGTGATGTTTTTAGCATGAATCGTATCCTACAGAGCTCCACACTCCGCGGGATTTAGTTTCGTCCATGGCTTCACCTCTGCACCCATTTGAACGCAACTTTTTCATGCATTTGTTATAAAAAATACTGTTCGATGTTAGTGCGAAATAAGGTGATTGGGCGAGTGCGATTCTTTCAGAACGAACCGTAGCCGAGGCATAGACACAGCTCGGTGCCGTAGGTCCTGCGCCTATAATTGCCTCACTTTCGCACTCTTATCGAAATGTACTAAACATACAAGCCCACACGAGAAACATGGCAAGAACCTATAAATAAAGAACACAAGAAACACAAGCATCAATCATATTTTTCTTATACAGAGTGTATCTAAAAGATAGAAGCCCATTGGTATTGGTCGATTCCTTGTAGAAAAACATTAGAAATTTGGTTAGAGAATTGCTCGTTTTTAGTTGTATCGGAAAAAGTTGTTACGTGTAATTTTACATTTAGATACAGTTAAGGATTGTTTGGATAATTTCTTAGCTTAAATACATTCATATAGTTAGATTCACCTGCATACGTTAGGTGTAGCTTTGGTTGCATACTCATTTTTGCAATTTTTGGGACTTTTGGAAAATCCTTGGTTTTTAGGGAATTTTGAGTAACAGTTTTGAAAATTGTTTTGATAGTACGATTTCCGGCGACCATTTTTTAAGTTTTCCTTTTTGGAGCTGCATGTGATCTTTGGAAATTTTCACTTAAGTGGATTACGTAGTTTCCATTTTTCTTTGAGGAATCTGCCATCCAGAAATAGGAAATGGGTGTTATATTGCTAAAATGAATCCGATTGTATTGGGATAAATATATATTTCTGCAATTTACTTACTCGAGGCCACATTACAACTCTGGTATGTTAATTTATGGTTGCCGTTGAACATTTTTCGATAACGTCTCGTATTTAGGCCTCCTCGTCCTAGTTTGCTGTATCGTTTTCCGATTTTTCGGGATCTAATATGCCTGTGGCATTGATGTTACTTGGCTAAGGCACCTGGAGCAACGATCCCATTCCAGTCCGAGCCCCTCAGCACATGTGGTAGTTCGCATGCAAGGCTTCTCCCCATGGTGACTGCACTCGACTACGTTTCTCACCCGCAAAGTTAGATAAAGGCCTGACTCTTTGGAGGTTATTCAAGCTGGTGGACATCTTAATAGCTATCCCCCATAGCTGTTGATGTAGCGGCCCTTCTGTGCACAATCCAGGTATCTACAACACCTAGTGTTATCTACCTTTTGGTGTTTATTGAACTGAAAATATCGTTCGTTATGGCACTATGATCTTTACTTTATGTATTGTACTTACCTAGGTATATGCTAGCGAAATTCATGCCGTTTTACATGCGGAATATTGTGTAACTTCGTTGTACATCACGTGCAATTACTTTTGTGGAATAGGATAATGTCATTCTATGCATTTAATATCTTTACGTTGGTAGTACTGCTTTGGTCGCGTTCAAGTTTCAAGTACTTGTCAGTGTTTTAAAATTTAAACTATTGCGAGGGTCTCCGGGAGCATCAATTTGACACTTAACATAACATGAGCACCACCGTAAATACACCATTTTATGTGTATTAGCACTCCCCTAGGCGAAATGGTATAGTTGGAGCAAAGATATTTCGGACGCCTCAGGCTACTACTTAAAGGTTAATGAGCATGGCAGGTGGGATTATGTTGTACACACGACAATCCCTTTGTAATAATTCACAAGCAAATCCATATCCTTAAAATCGAAATGCGGCTACGGAAACGCAATGTTTGTTAGTGTTTAAAAACTTATTATTTTTATTTAACAACATTGTTAATAAAAAAAGATACAATCAAGAAAGACAAAAAATTATAGAAAATATGTATATGCAACAAATAACTACAGTTTATTGATTGATATATACAAAAAACAACAATTATGAGTACAATATATAAATTAATTTTCGTTATCGCTATCACATGGCCAATCGTCACTATCGCTGTCTCTTAAATTAATAATTCTGGAATATCAATAAATTTTAAAAATTGGTCTTCAATGCCAATCACATGCCGAACACAGTTTTTCCAGCTATTTACATGAATTTTATTAACTTCTTCTTTAATTATTTCTATCATTTTCTCACTAAACTTGGGGCATTGGTTACGTTTTCGAATGTGTGTTTTTAATTCTGCCCATATCATTTCTATAGGATTCATACAACAATGATATGGTGGCAATCTTAAAACTCTATGGCTTAGTTCTGTAGCTATGGTGTCTACTACATATTTTTTAGAGAACTTCTTAATGGACAACACTTCCAGTAATTGATTCTTATTGTAAGTTTCTTGAAAATACATGTTGTTCTTGTAAAGAAAATCTGTAATTTCTGCTTTAGTAGAATTACTATTTGGCACTTTTTCAGCAAGCCTTGAGTGATAACTGGCGTTGTCCATAACGATCACACTATTAGGTGGCAAATTTGGTAACAGCTTATTTGAAAACCACGACTCAAACACATCTGAATTCATGTCTTCATGGTAGTCCAATCGACAGTCTCTTATATTTTTCGCAGATAATAGGAGACCATCGTTCACCCATCCCATCTCAGAGCCTACATGTAAAATTATAATACGTTTTCCTCTTGAAGGTGGAATGTCTAATTGGCATTTCCGATAATTATCTGTCCATCCTTTTTGAACCACATCATGTGTGTCATACCAAGTTTCATCCAAGTAAAATATCGGTCTCTGTTCTTCCCGAAACTTTTTTATCTGTTGTAAGTATTCGCATCGCCATTTTCTAATCCGCGGAGATTCCATTATTTGTTGTCTTTTATCTATCTTCTTATAGCGAAATCCCATATTTTTTAGCGATGTCCTTAATGTCGTCATTGAACAATTTATACCCATGTCACCAATGATCGTATCATGAATAGTTTTAATTGTTGGCACCACATTAGTTTTATACATGTCATAAACTACGGCGCGTATTGCATGTTCATTAGGCTTTGTTAATATTTTGTGACACCCATAATCAGAACGCCGTTTACGTGGCAGCGCTTGATTTTTCGCAATTTGAAAAACCGTACTTTTTGGCACTTTAGTTAAAAACGCAGTTCTTCTCACAACATTGCTTTCTCCTTCAGAAATTAGTGCGTTGTATACATTCAAGACTATGTTTTTCGCATCGTCGGATAAAAAATGCATTGATCGCTGGCTTGGTCTCTCTCCCGCATCATCAACTTCTTCTAACTCATCACATGGAGCAGCGACTTCTTCAACTTCATCCTCAATTTCATTAGTATCCCATGGTCTCCACATATTCCACAAAATACAACACAACACAAATACTAGATGATAATTAACGTGCGTCAAAGTATAACAGCAACGTTATTATTAAATTTGGGAAGTAAAGACAAGTCAAGTGATTTATATAATTTATCTTTCATTCTAATTACTGGAAGGGATGTAGTTGTAAATACATACTTTAATGCCAATATGACGCGACGAAACATTAAATGTCGATTTCTCTTGTCTAGGAATGTCATTTGAGCAAAAATAATTTATTCCTCAATCAGGGCATAATCGCATAATGTGTTTATTTACCTAGTAAAATTAATTTTGTCATTCAATATTATTAGATAATTAAATATAAATTAAGTAGAAACTTCACTACAAAACGAAATAAATACCACCTTGGAAATATTCCCACCTTTGCGTATACCTGGCACGACTTAAGCGGACTAACAATAGTAAACTCATTTGCGGTTTAACTTTTAAAGCTCGCTCTGTCCGAAGTATCTTTGCGTCTACTATACCAATTCGAAGAGGTTCGCGACTAGATAGATTATTTACTTAATTAATCAAGCGATTTAGAACTTACTATTCTCCCGCATTCCGGTATCGCTGTCTTTAATATATTTAAGTCACTATCGTAGTTGATACACGGGTACTCGAACGAATTGCGATTATCGTAGTTACATTTTCGACTTTATTAATATAAAATCTTGTACATTACATACCACTAAGATTACATCTACAAACTATTCCATTTACATACTATTATCACAGAATTGTGTTGCCTTTTCCAAGTATGACACAGAATTTTGAATGTGTACAAACTGTAAATAAATAACTAGGTTATTTCGAGTCTTGGTGTTTTCTGACTTTTATTATTTTTTTTTTGTGAAACAGCTAGTGGTTTAGGAATTTACACGGCCACCTGTAGGTTTTCTGGTTTGGACCGTCTCAAACCAGTGGCGCTTCCGGACAACCCACTCCATCCTGCTCAGGACCTAGCTGGCGAAAATTTGCTACACCACTCGACAATTTCTGAACCGCCGTGCTGTGTAGTAGCTATATTATTATTTTTTTTCCCTTTTTCTCTTATGTGCGTGTCTTTTCCCCGTGTAGCAAGGTAAGAAAGTCATTAGAATTATCGTCAGAACTTTCGATCATCTACCCAGAACTCATTCCAGAACTGTTGGAACTCTCAGAAAACTTGCAACTTCGCATTTTTGAAATCACGCTATACGCCATATCTCGTAAAAGAATGGTGATTAAAAAATTTCAATTAGCAGGAACTCTAGAACTTTTCAAAATCTACCAGAAATTTAAAAAAAAAATTTTAATAAATGGGTTGCTAATTTTTTTACGAAGGTAGCGGCCGGAACTATTGCGTATATGGGTTGAGAACTATAGAAATGGAGTACTACTCAGAACTACGAAAACAAATGTTTTTTTTTCGAAAATGAGGTGCGCCGTGAAGTTGGCACCCTATTTTCTGAAAATCGTTTTTTCGCTTTCATTTGTCCAGAACTATTTTTGAAAACCATCAGGAACTCTAGAACTTTTCGAAAGGAATCCGGAACTCTAAAAAAAATTCATGTTTTTCATAAATGGGGTGCTACTTTTTTTTATATATATATTTTTTTCCGAGGGTAGCGGCCGGAACTATTGCTTATATGGGTTGAGAACTATAGAACTCACCGAGGACTACTCAGAACTGCGAAAAAAAAATGGATGTTTTCGAAAATGAGGTGCGCCGTGAAGTTGGCACCCCATTTTTTGAAAATCGTTTTTTTGGTTCCATTTGTCCAGAACTATTTTTGAAAACTATCAGGAACTCTAGAACTTTTCGAAAGGAATCCGAAACTCTAAAAAAAATTCATGTTTTTCATAAATGGGGTGCTACTTTTTTTTATATATATATTTTTTCCGAGGGTAGCGGCCGGAACTATTGCTTATATGGGTTGAGAACTATAGAACTCACCGAGGACTACTCAGAACTGCGAAAAAAAATGGATTTTTTTCGAAAATGAGGTGCGCCGTGAAGTTGGCACCCTATTTTCTGAAAATCGTTTTTTCGCTTTCATTTGTCCTAACTATTTTTGAAAACCATCAGGAACTCTAGAACTTTTCGAAAGGAATCCGGAACTCTAAAAAAAATTCATGTTTTTCATAAATGGGGTGCTACATTTTTTTATATATTTTTTTTCCGAGGGTAGCGGCCGGAACTATTGCTTATATGGGTTGAGAACTATAGAACTCATGGAGTACTACTCAGAACTACTAAAACAAATTTCTTTTTTCGAAAATGAGGTGCGCCGTGAAGTTGGCACCCTATTTTCTGAAAATCGTTTTTTTCGCTTTCATTTGTCCAGAACTATTTTTGAAAACCATCAGGAACTCTAGAACTTTTCGAAAGGAATCCGGAACTTAAAAAAAATCATGTTTTTCATAAATGGGGTGCTACTTTTTTTTATATATATTTTTTTTTCCGAGGGTAGCGGCCGGAACTATTGCTTATATGGGTTGAGAACTATAGAACTCACCGAGGACTACTCAGAACTGCGAAAAAATGGATTTTTTTCGAAAATGAGGTGCGCCGTGAAGTTGGCACCCTATTTTCTGAAAATCGTTTTTTCGCTTTCATTTGTCCAGAACTATTTTTGAAAACCATCAGGAACTCTAGAACTTTTCGAAAGGAATCCGGAACTCTAAAAAAATTCATGTTTTTCATAAATGGGGTGCTACATTTTTTTATATATTTTTTTTTCCGAGGGTAGCGGCCGGAACTATTGCTTATATGGGTTGAAAACTATAGAACTCACCGAGGACTACTCAGAACTGCGAAAAAAATGGATTTTTTTCGAAAATTAGGTGCGCCGTGAAGTTGGCACCCTATTTTCTGAAAATCGTTTTTTCGCTTTCATTTGTCCAGAACTATTTTTGAAAACCATCAGGAACTCTAGAACTTTTCGAAAGGAATCCGGAACTCTAAAAAAAATTCATGTTTTTCATAAATGGGGTGCTACATTTTTTTATATATTTGTTTTTCCGAGGGTAGCGGCCGGAACTATTGCTTATATGGGTTGAGAACTATAGAACTCACCGAGGACTACTCAGAACTGCGAAAAAAAATGGATTTTTTTCGAAAATGAGGTGCGCCGTGAAGTTGGCACCCTATTTTCTGAAAATCGTTTTTTCGCTTTCATTTGTCCAGAACTATTTTTGAAAACCATCAGGAACTCTAGAACTTTTCGAAAGGAATCCGGAACTCTAAAAAAAATTCATGTTTTTCATAAATGGGGTGCTACATTTTTTTATATATTTTTTTTCCGAGGGTAGCGGCCGGAACTATTGCTTATATGGGTTGAGAACTATAGAACTCACCGAGGACTACTCAGAACTGCGAAAAAAATGGATTTTTTTCGAAAATGAGGTGCGCCGTGAAGTTGGCACCCTATTTTCTGAAAATCGTTTTTTCGCTTTCATTTGTCCAGAACTATTTTTGAAAACCATCAGGAACTCTAGAACTTTTCGAAAGGAATCCGGAACTCTAAAAAAAATTCATGTTTTTCATAAATGGGGTGCTACTTTTTTTTATATATTTTTTTTTCCGAGGGTAGCGGCCGGAACTATTGCTTATATGGGTTGAGAACTATAGAACTCATGGAGTACTACTCAGAACTGCGAAAAAAAATGGATTTTTTTCGAAAATGAGGTGCGCCGTGAAGTTGGCACCCTATTTTCTGAAAATCGTTTTTTCGCTTTCATTTGTCCAGAACTATTTTTGAAAACCATCAGGAACTCTAGAACTTTTCGAAAGGAATCCGGAACTCTAAAAAAAATTTATGTTTTTCATAAATGGGTTGCTACTTTTTTTTATATATTTTTTTTTCCGAGGGTAGCGGCCGGAACTATTGCTTATATGGGTTGAGAACTATAGAACTCACCGAGTACTACTCAGAACTGCGAAAAAAAAATGGATTTTTTTCGAAAATGAGGTGCGCCGTGAAGTTGGCACCCTATTTTCTGAAAATCGTTTTTTCGCTTTCATTTGTCCAGAACTATTTTTGAAAACCATCAGGAACTCTAGAACTTTTCGAAAGGAATCCGGAACTTAAAAAAAAATCATGTTTTTCATAAATGGGGTGCTACTTTTTTTTATATATATTTTTTTTCCGAGGGTAGCGGCCGGAACTATTGCTTATATGGGTTGAGAACTATAGAACTCACCGAGGACTACTCAGAACTGCGAAAAAAATGGATTTTTTTCGAAAATGAGGTGCGCCGTGAAGTTGGCACCCTATTTTCTGAAAATCGTTTTTTCGCTTTCATTTGTCCAGAACTATTTTTGAAAACCATCAGGAACTCTAGAACTTTTCGAAAGGAATCCGGAACTCTAAAAAAAATTCATGTTTTTCATAAATGGGGTGCTACATTTTTTTATATATTTTTTTTCCGAGGGTAGCGGCCGGAACTATTGCTTATATGGGTTGAGAACTATAGAACTCACCGAGGACTACTCAGAACTGCGAAAAAAATGGATTTTCTTCGAAAATGAGGTGCGCCGTGAAGTTGGCACCCTATTTTCTGAAAATCGTTTTTTCGCTTTCATTTGTCCAGAACTATTTTTGAAAACCATCAGGAACTCTAGAACTTTTCGAAAGGAATCCGGAACTTAAAAAAAAATCATGTTTTTCATAAATGGGGTGCTACTTTTTTTTATATATATTTTTTTTCCGAGGGTAGCGGCCGGAACTATTGCTTATATGGGTTGAGAACTATAGAACTCACCGAGGACTACTCAGAACTGCGAAAAAAATGGATTTTTTTCGAAAATGAGGTGCGCCGTGAAGTTGGCACCCTATTTTCTGAAAATCGTTTTTTCGCTTTCATTTGTCCAGAACTATTTTTGAAAACCATCAGGAACTCTAGAACTTTTCGAAAGGAATCCGGAACTCTAAAAAAAATTCATGTTTTTCATAAATGGGGTGCTACTTTTTTTATATATTTTTTTTTCCGAGGGTAGCGGCCGGAACTATTGCTTATATGGGTTGAGAACTATAGAACTCACCGAGTACTACTCAGAACTGCGAAAAAAAATGGATTCTTTTCGAAAATGAGGTGCGCCGTGAAGTTGGCACCCTATTTTCTGAAAATCGTTTTTTTGCTTTCATTTGTCCAGAACTATTTTTGAAAACCATCAGGAACTCTAGAACTTTTCGAAAGGAATCCGGAACTCTAAAAAAAATTCATGTTTTTCATAAATGGGGTGCTACTTTTTTTATATATTTTTTTTTCCGAGGGTAGCGGCCGGAACTATTGCTTATATGGGTTGAGAACTATAGAACTCATGGAGTACTACTCAGAACTGCGAAAAAAAATGGATTTTTTTCGAAAATGAGGTGCGCCGTGAAGTTGGCACCCTATTTTCTGAAAATCGTTTTTTCGCTTTCATTTGTCCAGAACTATTTTTGAAAACCATCAGGAACTCTAGAACTTTTCGAAAGGAATCCGGAACTCTAAAAAAAATTTATGTTTTTCATAAATGGGTTGCTACTTTTTTTTATATATTTTTTTTTCCGAGGGTAGCGGCCGGAACTATTGCTTATATGGGTTGAGAACTATAGAACTCACCGAGTACTACTCAGAACTGCGAAAAAAAATGGATTTTTTTCGAAAATGAGGTGCGCCGTGAAGTTGGCACCCTATTTTCTGAAAATCGTTTTTTCGCTTTCATTTGTCCAGAACTATTTTTGAAAACCATCAGGAACTCTAGAACTTTTCGAAAGGAATCCGGAACTCTAAAAAAAATTCATGTTTTTCATAAATGGGGTGCTACATTTTTTTATATATTTTTTTTTCCGAGGGTAGCGGCCGGAACTATTGCTTATATGGGTTGAGAACTATAGAACTCACCGAGGACTACTCAGAACTGCGAAAAAAAATGGATTTTTTTCGAAAATGAGGTGCGCCGTGAAGTTGGCACCCTATTTTCTGAAAATCGTTTTTTCGCTTTCATTTGTCCAGAACTATTTTTGAAAACCATCAGGAACTCTAGAACTTTTCGAAAGGAATCCGGAACTCTAAAAAAAATTCATGTTTTTCATAAATGGGGTGCTACATTTTTTTATATATTTTTTTTCCGAGGGTAGCGGCCGGAACTATTGCTTATATGGGTTGAGAACTATAGAACTCACCGAGGACTACTCAGAACTGCGAAAAAAATGGATTTTCTTCGAAAATGAGGTGCGCCGTGAAGTTGGCACCCTATTTTCTGAAAATCGTTTTTTCGCTTTCATTTGTCCAGAACTATTTTTGAAAACCATCAGGAACTCTAGAACTTTTCGAAAGGAATCCGGAACTTAAAAAAAAATCATGTTTTTCATAAATGGGGTGCTACTTTTTTTTATATATATTTTTTTTCCGAGGGTAGCGGCCGGAACTATTGCTTATATGGGTTGAGAACTATAGAACTCACCGAGGACTACTCAGAACTGCGAAAAAAATGGATTTTTTTCGAAAATGAGGTGCGCCGTGAAGTTGGCACCCTATTTTCTGAAAATCGTTTTTTCGCTTTCATTTGTCCAGAACTATTTTTGAAAACCATCAGGAACTCTAGAACTTTTCGAAAGGAATCCGGAACTCTAAAAAAAATTCATGTTTTTCATAAATGGGGTGCTACATTTTTTTATATATTTTTTTTTCCGAGGGTAGCGGCCGGAACTATTGCTTATATGGGTTGAGAACTATAGAACTCACCGAGGACTACTCAGAACTGCGAAAAAAATGGATTTTTTTCGAAAATGAGGTGCGCCGTGAAGTTGGCACCCTATTTTCTGAAAATCGTTTTTTCGCTTTCATTTGTCCAGAACTATTTTTGAAAACCATCAGGAACTCTAGAACTTTTCGAAAGGAATCCGGAACTCTAAAAAAAATTCATGTTTTTCATAAATGGGGTGCTACTTTTTTTATATATTTTTTTTCCGAGGGTAGCGGCCGGAACTATTGCTTATATGGGTTGAGAACTATAGAACTCACCGAGTACTACTCAGAACTGCGAAAAAAAATGGATTCTTTTCGAAAATGAGGTGCGCCGTGAAGTTGGCACCCTATTTTCTGAAAATCGTTTTTTTGCTTTCATTTGTCCAGAACTATTTTTGAAAACCATCAGGAACTCTAGAACTTTTCGAAAGGAATCCGGAACTCTAAAAAAAATTCATGTTTTTCATAAATGGGGTGCTACTTTTTTTTATATATTTTTTTTTCCGAGGGTAGCGGCCGGAACTATTGCTTATATGGGTTGAGAACTATAGAACTCATGGAGTACTACTCAGAACTGCGAAAAAAAATGGATTTTTTTCGAAAATGAGGTGCGCCGTGAAGTTGGCACCCTATTTTCTGAAAATCGTTTTTTCGCTTTCATTTGTCCAGAACTATTTTTGAAAACCATCAGGAACTCTAGAACTTTTCGAAAGGAATCCGGAACTCTAAAAAAAATTTATGTTTTTCATAAATGGGTTGCTACTTTTTTTTATATATTTTTTTTCCGAGGGTAGCGGCCGGAACTATTGCTTATATGGGTTGAGAACTATAGAACTCACCGAGTACTACTCAGAACTGCGAAAAAAAAATGGATTTTTTTCGAAAATGAGGTGCGCCGTGAAGTTGGCACCCTATTTTCTGAAAATCGTTTTTTCGCTTTCATTTGTCCAGAACTATTTTTGAAAACCATCAGGAACTCTAGAACTTTTCGAAAGGAATTCGGAACTCTAAAAAAAATTCATGTTTTTCATAAATGGGGTGCTACATTTTTTTATATATTTTTTTTCCGAGGGTAGCGGCCGGAACTATTGCTTATATGGGTTGAGAACTATAGAACTCACCGAGGACTACTCAGAACTGCGAAAAAAAATGGATTTTTTTCGAAAATGAGGTGCGCCGTGAAGTTGGCACCCTATTTTCTGAAAATCGTTTTTTCGCTTTCATTTGTCCAGAACTATTTTTGAAAACCATCAGGAACTCTAGAACTTTTCGAAAGGAATCCGGAACTCTAAAAAAAATTCATGTTTTTCATAAATGGGGTGCTACTTTTTTTTATATATTTTTTTTTTCCGAGGGTAGCGGCCGGAACTATTGCTTATATGGGTTGAGAACTATAGAACTCACCGAGGACTACTCAGAACTGCGAAAAAAAATGGATTTTTTTCGAAAATGAGGTGCGCCGTGAAGTTGGCACCCTATTTTCTGAAAATCGTTTTTTCGCTTTCATTTGTCCAGAACTATTTTTGAAAACCATCAGGAACTCTAGAACTTTTCGAAAGGAATCCGGAACTCTAAAAAAAATTCATGTTTTTCATAAATGGGGTGCTACTTTTTTTTATATATTTTTTTTTCCGAGGGTAGCGGCCGGAACTATTGCTTATATGGGTTGAGAACTATAGAACTCACCGAGTACTACTCAGAACTGCGAAAAAAAATGGATTTTTTTCGAAAATGAGGTGCGCCGTGAAGTTGGCACCCTATTTTCTGAAAATCGTTTTTTCGCTTTCATTTGTCCAGAACTATTTTTGAAAACCATCAGGAACTCTAGAACTTTTCGAAAGGAATCCGGAACTCTAAAAAAAAATTCATGTTTTTCATAAATGGGGTGCTACTTTTTTTATATATATTTTTTTTCCGAGGGTAGCGGCCGGAACTATTGCTTATATGGGTTGAGAACTATAGAACTCACCGTGGACTACTCAGAACTGCGAAAAAAATGGATTTTTTTCGAAAATGAGGTGCGCCGTGAAGTTGGCACCCTATTTTCTGAAAATCGTTTTCTCGCTTTCATTTGCCCAGAACTATTTTTGAAAACCATCAGGAACTCTAGAACTTTTCGAAAGGAATCCGGAACTCTAAAAAAAATTCATGTTTTTCATAAATGGGGTGCTACATTTTTTTATATACTTTTTTTTCCGAGGGTAGCGGCCGGAACTATTGCTTATATGGGTTGAGAACTATAGAACTCACCGAGGACTACTCAGAACTGCGAAAAAAAATGGATTTTTTTCGAAAATGAGGTGTGCCGTGAAGTTGGCACCCTATTTTCTGAAAATCGTTTTTTCGCTTTCATTTGTCCAGAACTATTTTTGAAAACCATCAGGAACTCTAGAACTTTTCGAAAGGAATCCGGAACTCTAAAAAAAATTCATGTTTTTCATAAATGGGGTGCTACATTTTTTTATATATTTTTTTTTCCGAGGGTAGCGGCCGGAACTATTGCTTATATGGGTTGAGAACTATAGAACTCACCGAGGACTACTCAGAACTGCGAAAAAAATGGATTTTTTTCGAAAATGAGGTGCGCCGTGAAGTTGGCACCCTATTTCCTGAAAATCGTTTTTTCGCTTTCATTTGTCCAGAACTATTTTTGAAAACCATCAGGAACTCTAGAACTTTTCGAAAGGAATCCGGAACTCTAAAAAAATTCATGTTTTTCATAAATGGGGTGCTACTTTTTTTTATATATTTTTTTTCCGAGGGTAGCGGCCGGAACTATTGCTTATATGGGTTGAGAACTATAGAACTCACCGAGTACTACTCAGAACTGCGAAAAAAAAATGGATTTTTTTCGAAAATGAGGTGCGCCGTGAAGTTGGCACCCTATTTTCTGAAAATCGTTTTTTCGCTTTCATTTGTCCAGAACTATTTTTGAAAACCATCAGGAACTCTAGAACTTTTCGAAAGGAATCCGGAACTCTAAAAAAAATTCATGTTTTTCATAAATGGGGTGCTACTTTTTTTTATATATATTTTTTTCCGAGGGTAGCGGCCGGAACTATTGCTTATATGGGTTGAGAACTATAGAACTCATGGAGTACTACTCAGAACTACGAAAACAAATATTTTTTTTTCGAAAATGAGGTGCGCCGTGAAGTTGGCACCCTATTTTCTGAAAATCGTTTTTTCGCTTTCTTTTGTCCAGAACTATTTTTGAAAACCATCAGGCCCTCTAGAACTTTTCGAAAGGAATCCGGAACTCTAAAAAAAAATTCATGTTTTTCATAAATGGGGTGCTACTTTTTTTATATATATTTTTTTTCCGAGGGTAGCGGCCGGAACTATTGCTTATATGGGTTGAGAACTATAGAACTCACCGAGGACTACTCAGAACTGCGAAAAAAATGTATTTTTTCGAAAATGAGGTGCGCCGTGAAGTTGGCACCCCATTTTCTGAAAATCGTTTTTTCGGTTCCATTTGTCCAGAACTATTTTTGAAAACTATCAGGAACTCTAGAACTTTTCGAAAGGAATCCGGAACTCTAAAAAAAATTCATGTTTTTCATAAATGGGGTGCTACTTTTTTTTATATATTTTTTTTTTCCGAGGGTAGCGGCCGGAACTATTGCTGATATGGGTTGAGAACTATAGAACTCATGGAGTACTACTCAGAACTACGAAAACAAATTTTTTTTTTCGAAAATGAGGTGCGCCGTGAAGTTGGCACCCTATTTTCTGAAAATCGTTTTTTCGCTTTCATTTGTCCAGAACTATTTTTGAAAACCATCAGGAACTCTAGAACTTTTCGAAAGGAATCCGGAACTCTAAAAAAAAATTCATGTTTTTCATAAATGGGGTGCTACTTTTTTTATATATATTTTTTTCCGAGGGTAGCGGCCGGAACTATTGCTTATATGGGTTGAGAACTATAGAACTCACCGAGGACTACTCAGAACTGCGAAAAAAATGGATTTTTTTCGAAAATGAGGTGCGCCGTGAAGTTGGCACCCTATTTTCTGAAAATCGTTTTCTCGCTTTCATTTGTCCAGAACTATTTTTGAAAACCATCAGGAACTCTAGAACTTTTCGAAAGGAATCCGGAACTCTAAAAAAAATTCATGTTTTTCATAAATGGGGTGCTACATTTTTTTATATACTTTTTTTTCCGAGGGTAGCGGCCGGAACTATTGCTTATATGGGTTGAGAACTATAGAACTCACCGAGGACTACTCAGAACTGCGAAAAAAAATGGATTTTTTTCGAAAATGAGGTGCGCCGTGAAGTTGGCACCCTATTTTCTGAAAATCGTTTTTTCGCTTTCATTTGTCCAGAACTATTTTTGAAAATCATCAGGAACTCTAGAACTTTTCGAAAGGAATCCGGAACTCTAAAAAAAATTCATGTTTTTCATAAATGGGGTGCTACATTTTTTTATATATTTTTTTTCCGAGGGTAGCGGCCGGAACTATTGCTTATATGGGTTGAGAACTATAGAACTCACCGAGGACTACTCAGAACTGCGAAAAAAATGGATTTTTTTCGAAAATGAGGTGCGCCGTGAAGTTGGCACCCTATTTCCTGAAAATCGTTTTTTCGCTTTCATTTGTCCAGAACTATTTTTGAAAACCATCAGGAACTCTAGAACTTTTCGAAAGGAATCCGGAACTCTAAAAAAATTCATGTTTTTCATAAATGGGGTGCTACTTTTTTTTATATATTTTTTTTCCGAGGGTAGCGGCCGGAACTATTGCTTATATGGGTTGAGAACTATAGAACTCACCGAGTACTACTCAGAACTGCGAAAAAAAAATTGATTTTTTTCGAAAATGAGGTGCGCCGTGAAGTTGGCACCCTATTTTCTGAAAATCGTTTTTTCGCTTTCATTTGTCCAGAACTATTTTTGAAAACCATCAGGAACTCTAGAACTTTTCGAAAGGAATCCGGAACTCTAAAAAAAATTCATGTTTTTCATAAATGGGGTGCTACTTTTTTTTATATATATTTTTTTCCGAGGGTAGCGGCCGGAACTATTGCTTATATGGGTTGAGAACTATAGAACTCATGGAGTACTACTCAGAACTACGAAAACAAATATTTTTTTTTCGAAAATGAGGTGCGCCGTGAAGTTGGTACCCTATTTTCTGAAAATCGTTTTTTCGCTTTCTTTTGTCCAGAACTATTTTTGAAAACCATCAGGCCCTCTAGAACTTTTCGAAAGGAATCCGGAACTCTAAAAAAAAATTCATGTTTTTCATAAATGGGGTGCTACTTTTTTTATATATATTTTTTTTCCGAGGGTAGCGGCCGGAACTATTGCTTATATGGGTTGAGAACTATAGAACTCACCGAGGACTACTCAGAACTGCGAAAAAAAATGTATTTTTTCGAAAATGAGGTGCGCCGTGAAGTTGGCACCCCATTTTCTGAAAATCGTTTTTTCGGTTCCATTTGTCCAGAACTATTTTTGAAAACTATCAGGAACTCTAGAACTTTTCGAAAGGAATCCGGAACTCTAAAAAAAATTCATGTTTTTCATAAATGGGGTGCTACTTTTTTTTATATATATTTTTTTTCCGAGGGTAGCGGCCGGAACTATTGCTGATATGGGTTGAGAACTATAGAACTCATGGAGTACTACTCAGAACTACGAAAACAAATGTTTTTTTTCGAAAATGAGGTGCGCCGTGAAGTTGGCACCCTATTTTCTGAAAATCGTTTTTTCGCTTTCATTTGTCCAGAACTATTTTTGAAAACCATCAGGAACTCTAGACCTTTTCGAAAGGAATCCGGAACTCTAAAAAAAAATTCATGTTTTTCATAAATGGGGTGCTACTTTTTTTATATATTTTTTTTTCCGAGGGTAGCGGCCGGAACTATTGCTTATATGGGTTGAGAACTATAGAACTCACCGAGGACTACTCAGAACTGCGAAAAAAATGGATTTTTTCGAAAAAGAGGTGCGTCGTGAAGTTGGCACCCCATTTTTTGAAAATCGTTTTTTCGGTTCCATTTCTCCAGAACTATTTTTGAAAACTATCAGGAACTCTAGAACTTTTCAAAAGGAATCCGGAACTCTAAAAAAAATTCATGTTTTTCATAAATGGGGTGCTACTTTTTTTTATATATTTTTTTTTCCGAGGGTAGCGGCCGGAACTATTGCTTATATGGGTTGAGAACTATAGAACTCATGGAGTACTACTCAGAACTACGAAAACAAATGTTTTTTTTCGAAAATGAGGTGCGCCGTGAAGTTGGCACCCTATTTTCTGAAAATCGTTTTTTCGCTTTCATTTGTCCAGAACTATTTTTGAAAACCATCAGGAACTCTAGAACTTTTCGAAAGGAATCCGGAACTCTAAAAAAAAATTCATGTTTTTCATAAATGGGGTGCTACTTTTTTTATTTATTTTTTTTTCCGAGGGTAGCGGCCGGAACTATTGCTTATATGGGTCGAGAACTATAGAACTCACCGAGGACTACTCAGAACTGCGAAAAAATGGATTTTTTCGAAAATGAGGTGCGCCGTGAAGTTGGCACCCCATTTTTTGAAAATCGTTTTTTCGGTTCCATTTCTCCAGAACTATTTTTGAAAACTATCAGGAACTCTAGAACTTTTCAAAAGGAATCCGGAACTCTAAAAAAAAATTCATGTTTTTCATAAATGGGGTGCTACTTTTTTTATATATTTTTTTTTCCGAGGGTAGCGGCCGGAACTATTGCTTATATGGGTTGAGAACTATAGAACTCACCGAGGACTACTCAGAACTGCGAAAAAAATGGATTTTTTCGAAAAAGAGGTGCGTCGTGAAGTTGGCACCCCATTTTTTGAAAATCGTTTTTTCGGTTCCATTTCTCCAGAACTATTTTTGAAAACTATCAGGAACTCTAGAACTTTTCAAAAGGAATCCGGAACTCTAAAAAAAATTCATGTTTTTCATAAATGGGGTGCTACTTTTTTTTATATATATTTTTTTTTCCGAGGGTAGCGGCCGGAACTATTGCTGATATGGGTTGAGAACTATAGAACTCACCGAGGACTACTCAGAACTGCGAAAAAAAAATGGATTTTTTCGAAAATGAGGTGAGCCGTGAAGTTGGCACCCCATTTTTTGAAAATCGTTTTTTCGGTTCCATTTGTCCAGAACTATTTTTGAAAACTATCAGGAACTCTAGAACTTTTCGAACGGAATCCGGAACTCTAAAAAAAATTCATGTTTTTCATAAATGGGGTGCTACTTTTTTTTATATATTTTTTTTTTCCGAGGGTAGCGGCCGGAACTATTGCTTATATGGGTTGGGAACTATAGAACTCACCGAGGACTACTCAGAACTGCGAAAAAAAATGTATTTTTTCGAAAATGAGGTGCGCCGTGAAGTTGGCACCCCATTTTTTGAAAATCGTTTTTTCGGTTCCATTTGTCCAGAACTATTTTTGAAAACTATCGGGAACTCTAGAACTTTTCGAAATGAATCCGGAACTCTAAAAAAAATTCATGTTTTTCATAAATGGGGTGCTACTTTTTTTATATATATTTTTTTTCCGAGGGTAGCGGCCGGAACTATTGCTTATATGGGTTGAGAACTATAGAACTCACCGAGGACTACTCAGAACTGCGAAAAAAATGGATTTTTTTCGAAAATGAGGTGCGCCGTGAAGTTGGCACCCTATTTTCTGAAAATCGTTTTCTCGCTTTCATTTGTCCAGAACTATTTTTGAAAACCATCAGGAACTCTAGAACTTTTCGAAAGGAATCCGGAACTCTAAAAAAAATTCATGTTTTTCATAAATGGGGTGCTACATTTTTTTATATACTTTTTTTTCCGAGGGTAGCGGCCGGAACTATTGCTTATATGGGTTGAGAACTATAGAACTCACCGAGGACTACTCAGAACTGCGAAAAAAAATGGATTTTTTTCGAAAATGAGGTGCGCCGTGAAGTTGGCACCCTATTTTCTGAAAATCGTTTTTTCGCTTTCATTTGTCCAGAACTATTTTTGAAAACCATCAGGAACTCTAGAACTTTTCGAAAGGAATCCGGAACTCTAAAAAAAATTCATGTTTTTCATAAATGGGGTGCTACATTTTTTTATATATTTTTTTTCCGAGGGTAGCGGCCGGAACTATTGCTTATATGGGTTGAGAACTATAGAACTCACCGAGGACTACTCAGAACTGCGAAAAAAATGGATTTTTTTCGAAAATGAGGTGCGCCGTGAAGTTGGCACCCTATTTCCTGAAAATCGTTTTTTCGCTTTCATTTGTCCAGAACTATTTTTGAAAACCATCAGGAACTCTAGAACTTTTCGAAAGGAATCCGGAACTCTAAAAAAATTCATGTTTTTCATAAATGGGGTGCTACTTTTTTTTATATATTTTTTTTCCGAGGGTAGCGGCCGGAACTATTGCTTATATGGGTTGAGAACTATAGAACTCACCGAGTACTACTCAGAACTGCGAAAAAAAAATGGATTTTTTTCGAAAATGAGGTGCGCCGTGAAGTTGGCACCCTATTTTCTGAAAATCGTTTTTTCGCTTTCATTTGTCCAGAACTATTTTTGAAAACCATCAGGAACTCTAGAACTTTTCGAAAGGAATCCGGAACTCTAAAAAAAATTCATGTTTTTCATAAATGGGGTGCTACTTTTTTTTATATATATTTTTTTCCGAGGGTAGCGGCCGGAACTATTGCTTATATGGGTTGAGAACTATAGAACTCATGGAGTACTACTCAGAACTACGAAAACAAATATTTTTTTTTCGAAAATGAGGTGCGCCGTGAAGTTGGTACCCTATTTTCTGAAAATCGTTTTTTCGCTTTCTTTTGTCCAGAACTATTTTTGAAAACCATCAGGCCCTCTAGAACTTTTCGAAAGGAATCCGGAACTCTAAAAAAAAATTCATGTTTTTCATAAATGGGGTGCTACTTTTTTTATATATATTTTTTTTCCGAGGGTAGCGGCCGGAACTATTGCTTATATGGGTTGAGAACTATAGAACTCACCGAGGACTACTCAGAACTGCGAAAAAAAATGTATTTTTTCGAAAATGAGGTGCGCCGTGAAGTTGGCACCCCATTTTCTGAAAATCGTTTTTTCGGTTCCATTTGTCCAGAACTATTTTTGAAAACTATCAGGAACTCTAGAACTTTTCGAAAGGAATCCGGAACTCTAAAAAAAATTCATGTTTTTCATAAATGGGGTGCTACTTTTTTTTATATATATTTTTTTTCCGAGGGTAGCGGCCGGAACTATTGCTGATATGGGTTGAGAACTATAGAACTCATGGAGTACTACTCAGAACTACGAAAACAAATGTTTTTTTTCGAAAATGAGGTGCGCCGTGAAGTTGGCACCCTATTTTCTGAAAATCGTTTTTTCGCTTTCATTTGTCCAGAACTATTTTTGAAAACCATCAGGAACTCTAGACCTTTTCGAAAGGAATCCGGAACTCTAAAAAAAAATTCATGTTTTTCATAAATGGGGTGCTACTTTTTTTATATATTTTTTTTTCCGAGGGTAGCGGCCGGAACTATTGCTTATATGGGTTGAGAACTATAGAACTCACCGAGGACTACTCAGAACTGCGAAAAAAATGGATTTTTTCGAAAAAGAGGTGCGTCGTGAAGTTGGCACCCCATTTTTTGAAAATCGTTTTTTCGGTTCCATTTCTCCAGAACTATTTTTGAAAACTATCAGGAACTCTAGAACTTTTCAAAAGGAATCCGGAACTCTAAAAAAAATTCATGTTTTTCATAAATGGGGTGCTACTTTTTTTTATATATTTTTTTTTCCGAGGGTAGCGGCCGGAACTATTGCTTATATGGGTTGAGAACTATAGAACTCATGGAGTACTACTCAGAACTACGAAAACAAATGTTTTTTTTCGAAAATGAGGTGCGCCGTGAAGTTGGCACCCTATTTTCTGAAAATCGTTTTTTCGCTTTCATTTGTCCAGAACTATTTTTGAAAACCATCAGGAACTCTAGAACTTTTCGAAAGGAATCCGGAACTAAAAAAAAATTCATGTTTTTCATAAATGGGGTGCTACTTTTTTTATTTATTTTTTTTTCCGAGGGTAGCGGCCGGAACTATTGCTTATATGGGTCGAGAACTATAGAACTCACCGAGGACTACTCAGAACTGCGAAAAAATGGATTTTTTCGAAAATGAGGTGCGCCGTGAAGTTGGCACCCCATTTTTTGAAAATCGTTTTTTCGGTTCCATTTCTCCAGAACTATTTTTGAAAACTATCAGGAACTCTAGAACTTTTCAAAAGGAATCCGGAACTCTAAAAAAAAATTCATGTTTTTCATAAATGGGGTGCTACTTTTTTTATATATTTTTTTT
The DNA here is from genome assembly GCA_940337035.1 of Agriotes lineatus. Taxonomy (NCBI): domain Eukaryota; kingdom Metazoa; phylum Arthropoda; class Insecta; order Coleoptera; family Elateridae; genus Agriotes; species Agriotes lineatus. Next base: position 47,404 of record CALNHX010004344.1, read on the forward strand.
TCCGAGGGTAGCGGCCGGAACTATTGCTTATATGGGTTGAGAACTATAGAACTCACCGAGGACTACTCAGAACTGCGAAAAAAATGGATTTTTTCGAAAAAGAGGTGCGTCGTGAAGTTGGCACCCCATTTTTTGAAAATCGTTTTTTCGGTTCCATTTCTCCAGAACTATTTTTGAAAACTATCAGGAACTCTAGAACTTTTCAAAAGGAATCCGGAACTCTAAAAAAAATTCATGTTTTTCATAAATGGGGTGCTACTTTTTTTTATATATATTTTTTTTTCCGAGGGTAGCGGCCGGAACTATTGCTGATATGGGTTGAGAACTATAGAACTCACCGAGGACTACTCAGAACTGCGAAAAAAAAATGGATTTTTTCGAAAATGAGGTGAGCCGTGAAGTTGGCACCCCATTTTTTGAAAATCGTTTTTTCGGTTCCATTTGTCCAGAACTATTTTTGAAAACTATCAGGAACTCTAGAACTTTTCGAACGGAATCCGGAACTCTAAAAAAAATTCATGTTTTTCATAAATGGGGTGCTACTTTTTTTTATATATTTTTTTTTTCCGAGGGTAGCGGCCGGAACTATTGCTTATATGGGTTGAGAACTATAGAACTCACCGAGGACTACTCAGAACACTGCAAAAAAATGGATTTTTTCGAAAATGAGGTGCGCCGTGAAGTTGGCACCCCATTTTTTGAAAATCGTTTTTTCGGTTCCATTTGTCCAGAACTATTTTTGAAAACTATCAGGAACTCTAGAACTTTTCGAAATGAATCCGGAACTCTAAAAAAAAATCATTTTTTCGATAATGGGGTGCCAACTTCACAGCGGTCAAAAGGTATGCGTTTAATTGATTATTTTTAAATTCGTTTCACCATTTCAAGATCATATTGCTTAGTCGATCCACTGCCTTAATATAGTAATAATATATAAGTAATAATTATCTTGTTCCAGGGATGAATTGGAAGACGATTGCGTGATCTAGTCATAAGAGCTGTATAGAAGCACTTAATTTTACATAAGTATTTCTTAGTATTTAGTCGTTCTTTGTTTGTAAACGCTTGTTGCCTTAATGTAAAAAATGTCTTCAAAATAATTAAAATCAATATTGTTTTTGAAAACAAGTCTTTCTTGACATATACGGAATCCCATATACATAAACCCGTTTTTGTGGGGTAAAAAAGGGATATTGAGCACAATTAAAAACTTACTTATCAATGAAATCCGTAAGAAAAGTAAAATGTTCAGATTTTTGAAAATTGTGCAGAGGGACAAAAAAGTTTCCCCTTCACAAGAGCTATCATACAAAGCAAAGAAAATCGAAATAGGACCATTAGGAGCTGAGATATTAAAAAATTAGTGCGCCAACACGGCGCCATCTTTAATAGCAGCCATTTTGGTGTTTTACACGGATTTTCAAGTGGCTCCCTATCTGGAAAGTTACCTTTTGGTATCAACTATGACCATAGAAAGTGGCACATTCCAATCAAAAAGTGCAGCTTTTTGGCTTATTTAACCACTCACCCAACGTACTAAAAAGCAATAAGACTAACGAATACCTAGAAAAATGTATTTCCTGCGCTCCCATTCAACGCAGTGAAATCAATAACCATCTCCACTAACTATATTTTATGCTGCACTTTCTAGGAAGCAATAAAACTTTACACAAATTTTGCATTTAATAAATCATCACCAAGATGAAAATTAAACAGAAGCGAAATAAACGATCCGGTTGCATTAGAATATTTTCGACATGAGAAAGATTTGGGGAACTATCATTTAATTAACCTCATTCTGAAGCAGGCCTAAATATTGCATGATTAGTGTTCGTGATAATTATTTACAAGACAGAAAACTGCCGATGTGCACGCATAATTGTCGATTGATAAAAGACTAAAACATGAACATCAAACCCTAGTTACGAAACTTTTGGTCCAATAAACAGAATATATAGTTTTAAAAAAAATCTTGACATAAAAACATTCCCTAAAAATGTAAATTTAGATAAAATTATATTTTTTTATTGTTTTCAAGAAACAGCCCTTTTCATATCCACGCTGTATTAGTTAATTGCTTTTACGCCAGCGGAATTTTGGTTGTTTACATTTTAAAATACTACTGGAATAAATTCAAATTTTAATAACACATTTTAGTCTACTAAACTTGGTACTTTTACATATACAAATAGAAACAGTAACTTGCAGTTTGTTCACTTTATGTGGGTTTGAGAGCGTATGGAAATGCGCCTGAGTGCTCAGTTTAAATAAAAAGCACTCTTCCAATTCATGCACAGCCACAAAGTCAGAAATTGAATAATAATTCAGCTAGAACTAAGCTTTGCAATTAGTAGAATAATATCAACTAACATACGAACCACCAAATGATAAAATAAAACATTAAAAACTCCTTGAAAATGCTAAACCTAACGTTGCCATAGGAACTCCTAAGCCCTAGAGAGCATTTAAATGTTTGATTAAAATAATATGTCCGCCATTTTGTTTATGTTGTTTACGAGGTAGTGGGTTGGTTCTTCAGATATCCCTATTCTAATTTTTCATTTTACGGAATTTGAAGTCAAAATTTAAAATCCTCGAAAAACGCAAATAGAACCAAGTTTGTTCGCCATTTTGCCCATGCTTTTTATGAAATTGAATATAACAACTTTTTTGACAAATTGAGTAATTCATATCAACTTATAGACTCCATCCTATACACCAAATTTGTTACTTTCGTATAAGTTATGAAAAACCCTGTGCCGAAACTACAGAAATCAATATCAACCTACAACCCGTAATTTGTTTGTGTAACAGGCAAAATAAGATCAAACCAAGGGAAGTGCTGATTTGTACACCATATAGCTTAAATATTAACATTATCACGAGCATACGTTTCTAAAGTAGAGGAAACTAGGAGAAATCATAAGCAATAAATGGTAGTGATAGTGACAGTATCACAAATAAATATATTAAAACATTGGTAGTTAATATGGTGAAGGTTATTCTGTGAAAACTACTAGACTAAATTAGATTATTAAATACATAGGGAGTTGCAGGGTTGCAATTGAAGAAAGTGGCAGTGTAAAACACTAAACGAAAAAGAAAGCGACAAAAATCAAGTTAAAAGAACACAAAATAAAAGTGGATATGAGTACGTGTAAGTGTATTGCAAAGTAAGTGAGTTCAGGAAAACGGGAGCTGATATCAGTAGAGAGCTGCGACGTAAACACAACAAAGCTCTTAGATGATGAACGAAAAATGAAAAAGAAACAGGGCTCTAAATTGCTAAACACCAACACAAAAACAGAAAAATTTCTGAAGAAATGAGAAGATAATCAGGTCACCATAATGGACAACTAAACCAGGAAATCGAAGTAATATTGATTGGAAAGTTGTAAAAAGTACGATAAAGAAAATGATGGTAGACATTAGAAAAATGAGCAAGAAAATAGAGAACAAAGAGAAGAAATCAGGAAAAAATAGCTGACATGGAAAGAAGAAAAAACTACAATTGAAAGAAGGATAGGTAAGTTAAAACACGATAGAAGCTGGTGAAAAAGAAAAGAGAAGAAAAGAAAAATGGAGCATTAAATCAGTTTGTAAGCAGCAAATCACGGATACAAACAACTGTTGAAAAAGTAACGGCAAAAAGATCAGGAGGAAAAATTCGTGTGGAGATGGAATCCTGAGACCAAAAAACATGAGGTTATGCAAAGTAAAAATAAGCTAAAGGGAAAGGAGAGAGACATCAATCAAGACATGACTTTAGCAGACATAAATATACAAGCTCAAATCAAGAAAATAGAAAGAAAAGAAGAAGTAAAACGAAAATAAACCAAAGTAGTATACCAGAAGATAACAATAAATGGGATTCTATTTAAATGTGACCAAAAAGAAAAAGGAGTTATGGAAGCCAATATTCTAAAAAAATATGCTATTTCTGTAAATATTTCGCCACACTACAGACTAATTAAATTAAAAATTAACTAGTAGAACTTAGCTTATTTTATTGGAGATCTAGCAGAGTGTGACTAACCTCCCCAATAACCAAAAAGCCAAAAATATAAAGAGTTAAAAAGAAGACTTTCGTGTCACCTTGATATTCGATAATTATCTTGCTAGATTTAAGCCAAACTGTATTTCTTACATTGTAATAATTAGATTAAGACGAATATCTATTTAAAACATACGAGTGTCGCGCGTGAGGTTGTGTCCGGAAACCAGCTGATACAGTTGTTGAGTGCTGTTATTATTAACAGAACCAGAGCAAATTATGCGCAGGCTTTGAGGCGCAGAGAGACAGTCGCTTAGTAATAGGCGACCGGTGCGTTACGTCCAAAGACAAAGGATACGACGAGAAGTAATAAAGTGGGATTGAAAGTTTCTGTGAGGGCCTGCATTAACAGTAGTCTACGCTTCCTCATACTTGAGCCGAAATACAGCCTTGAGAGCCTACAATTACCTAGCCAGCTTCAAAGGAGCAGTCGATCTTGTAAATGTAGAAGATCATTTGGAGCAACTATAAAGAAAGGTTAATCCTATAAATAATCATACCAGCGAATTATCAAGGCATTGCAACAAATTATGCAATAACTTCAGCGGAAAAATTACGCTACCAAAAGCAACGGCAACCTGCTGAGTCAGCGCGTCAGAAAAAAGCGCTTCCATCATTCTGTGGACATATCGTGTCAGCTAGAGGCATTAAATGCATTCGTGTGCGGAATTTAAAAATTATTAACACAGTGGGTTTTTGACTTGGCGTTGATAATTAATAAGTCATACCTACACTTAAAGAATGTATTCAAGCATGTAGATTCAGCATTAAGCTCGTGGACTGTTCCTTGCTATTGTTAATAGCGCATATAACATTTACATATTACCATTGTGTACCCTTTTTATGTATCTTCATGTCTGTGTGTTTCTTTTACAGAGTATATGTATTTTCATGTAAACTGTTCGGTATTCATTTCTGGCAATATTTGCATTACAAAATTATAGGTGATCACAAGTAGGTCGAAACGAGAAATATCGACATACCCGTAGCTGCACTGAAGTAAAAGCGGGTCTTGTGTTTCTACGACTGAGTTAACTAGCAAACAAAGGACAATATAAATTCACAGTAAAGTAGAGTATAGGGCAAGGGAAAAGCCACATTACAAAAACACGCAAAAACAAAATCTCTAAAATAATAAACCAGAATATTCTAGGGAAAGTGGAAAGGTAAACTAAATAACTGGAAACATTGAAAACCACAACTCAGATATTAGGGAATTACAAAAACAAAAAAGCAGCAGATAATCAAAACTCCACCAACTCAAAAATGTCTGACACCGCAATATAAAAAGACACAGGATTAAGTAAATACATGAAAGACGAAATATCACAATATCATATGTTCGGGCATCAAGAGAAACGAAATGTTGTTATGTAACTTATAGACTTTGTTTTATTTTGACTCTTAATGTTTGGTACTTGTTAAGTATGTAGTTAAAGCTAGTGGTAGTTTATGCGCAATGGAAACAAATCAGGAAAAATTACATTGAAAATCATTTTCGAGACATGATAATGATAGTCAACGGAGTGGAAAAGTAAAACCCTGTGCACCATCATCATCATCATCTTCATCAAACAGCCTGGTCGTTTTCTACTGTTGAAAGCCTCTTGCCTCGGTCTCCACTCCATAATTCGCTTCGTCCATCTATTGTCATTTCTTTTCCTAACGTGTCCAGCCCAGTTCCATTTTAATGTTGTTATTTTTCCAATTGCATCAGTTACCCCTGATCTGCTCCGTAGTTCTTCATTTGTCACCCTGTCTCTACGCGATAATCCCAACATGGCCCTTTCCATTTTACGATGGTTTACTTTGATTTTATTTATTGATGTCTTAATCAGCGTCAGAGTCTCCGCACCATAGGTCAAGACTGGCAAAACTGGTCGAACTTTTTTTTAAGACAAGTGGGGACGTCTGATTCTAAGACGTTTCACAGCTTTCTAAAAGCGGCCCAAGTCAACCATATTCTACGTTGTAGTTTGGTTGTCCCTGCTTATTCGAATTTCGTGACCGAGATATTTGTAGGCTATTGTCTGTGAGAGGCTCGTACTAGCTATAGACATGTTATTGCTCATTACTTGAGTTTTTGACTTATTAATTTTTAATCCAACCAGTGAAGATGCTTGATAAAGTTTTCCGCACACTGCTATTGCATGGTCAACACTGTCTGCTATAAGCACTATGTCGTCAGCAAATCGGAGATGACTAAGTTTCTTCTAGTCTATATTTATACCCAGTTCGTCTAGGTTTGCTCGTTTACACATGTATTCCAAGAGCGTGATGAACAATTTCGGTGAAATGGTGTCACCTTGGCGAACCACTCGTTGGATATAAAATTCATTTGTGTCTTCATGAAGCCTCACACATGTCGCGTTTTTGTAGATATTATTAATAACCGTCTTTTAACACTTTTAATTGATTTATTATATTAATTGCCTTTTGGTAGTCTCCGAATATTAAGACAAGGGGATTGTTATATTCGACACATTTTTCTATCAAGCTTTTACCCTCTACGTATTATCACAAGAAAGTAGACAATCGAACATAAGGTCAAGCACAGAAAAAGTCAGTTAGAAACTGAAGCGATAGGAAACGTTGAATGGCCGTGTTAGGTTACTGCAATTACTAAATATTTGGTCCAGGGCCGTAATTACAATAAAATAGCCCCAACAGCAACCGAAGGCATTATATACGTTATTTTGCATATCTATTGATAATCAAACTTACTAGTCTTCAGACGCTAATAGAATACCACTTTTGCAATAATTGCTAATATTTTACAAACATAAACAGTCTCTCTGGAAGATAAAGTACCAGGAACTGGTTGTTGGCCTCTGTCGATACCTTGTATAATAATAAAATAAAATGACTTGGATTTATCTCTATATTAGGCACCTATATAATAAAAGCTAAGAGTAGATCATAAAATTTCACTTCGCCCATAAAGATATAAAAAAAGACCGAAAAAGATTGTTTCCGCTGAAATGTCGAATCTGCCGAACAAATCACACAAACCTTGGCGCTTCTCCAATTGAGAAAAGTGTGATAAAGCTGCATAAAGCTTGCGTTATTGATGACCGGTCTTTTGGTATACTATCCCTTCAAATTAACATTTTCCCGTACCCATTCGTAACACAGATAAACATCACATGGATCTATAAACCTCCTACGTATATCATTCACTTATTTGAACATATTTTTATCTGTCAAAATATTTAGCTCGACTTTAATTGTATGATATAAAATCAACTGTTGTACTTCCGCATTTAGCACGTCATCAACTCACCGTAGTCTGGCCATGACCATAACTTGCTTGGAACAAACAAATCTAAAAGGTAATAATTTATAAATGTTTTATAAATAAGCATTATATAGGATTCTATATTGTTATTCACCTAAGTTTACACTATTTAGTTACCCTCTATTTCTAAATTTAAAAAAAGTAGGAAGCTTATCATAGTTTTCACACATCATTTGTATTATTAGCATTCATATGACTCGTCGGCTAATTCTCTCAAAACAAAACAAACTTTATGACTATTTGGATGTAATTGCCGGCTGCGGATAAATCACGGAGACGGCATGCAGCCCTTTAAGACCTTAAAGGTAATTTATAAAGCCAACGATTTTTTTCTAAATTACAAGTGTATTCAAGCATTCAACTGAGAATTAGTAACCTCAAGGTAGCACAAACAGCCTAAAAGAAAAGCTCAAATCAAACACAGGCAGCAGTATCAAATAACGATACCCCAATGCTGATATCACAATATAATTGTCTCTACTTTAATACCATTCAGTGCAAATTTCGTGTAATTATTGGCCAATAAGGGGAACCTCAAGACACTTGGCTTGCGAGAACAATAGCTTACCAAACAGGTTAAACGGAGGTACAAATATAAACTACAACAGTTTAAAAATAAAAACCGTGGAGATCAACATCGGCTCCGTGGTTGGAAAATCATTATTCAGGTACCCAGCTAGTGAAGCGAACTGTACATAGTGGCCGCAGATTGAAATTCTAACTGACTTCGGTAGCAACCGGGTGAAGCCTTCAGCATCGATTCAAGGTTCTGACCATCGTATAACTTTACTTAAAAAAAGAAAACAAAACATGTTCTTAGTTTCCTCTGGTTGAACTCCCGCTGCACACTCAGGGAATGACCTAGATCAACGAGAGCGGCATGCCGGCCAAACATCGAAAGGTCGGAATTGAAGGTCTTACATTCAAACCGGTCAAGACCGACCTGCTCAATGTCGAGTATTGCAATTTTCGGGAAGCTCCGAATCTAAGATTTTCAGGGGCTCCAGAATGGCTGCTAAAAAAAGTTAAGAACCTAAGAATTATGGATGCTTGCGCTAAAAAACAGCGCAACCAGTTTCGAAATGTTTAGTCTCATATAAATTTGGGCCACGTGTAGATAACAATTGGTAAAGCACTTTCAAATCCGCCAACCCGGCGTAAGAAAATATATCTAAATACAACTGCTAGGTCTGCATTGTCCTCCGCACATTCGGCGAGGGCCAAAAACATAACTTACATGCCCGCAAAAACCACTGGACAATTTTTAAAGACGCTAAACCAAAATCACCGCGCTGAGAACCAAAAGCCAAAATTCGTGTCGCTGTCTGTCCAAATCCAAAAAGCAAGTAGCTGGGGAGAGAGAGCGCCCACTATAAAACCTGTACTGCAGACATCGGAAACATAGATAGCGCGCACAGAACTGCAAACATTGTAGTGGCGCAACCTAAACGTAACAATCTAATACCATGAGATTAAAAAAAGAATGATTCTGAGCAGGCCTTAATATGTGTTATACGTTTGGCAGTACTGAAGTGTATTGTCAGTCTACGTCAAATTCGAGATTTGCAGGTTAAGGTTTACATCAGTCTGTATCAAACAACAAACAAAACCTAACCTTTTAACTCGAATTTGACATAGACTCACAATACACTTCAGTACTGCGAAACGTATAACACATCGAGGCCTGCTCAGAATCATTTTTTTTATCTCATGGTATATAACATCCAAACTGAGATACTTAGAGATAATCAGAAAAAACTCAAACCGCATCCACTTACTACGTCAACCCCCACTAAAACGGGGTTTCCGAAATTCCAACCCAAAAAGTATAAACATGCTCTTATTGACGATAGTTTTATCAACTTGAACGACAACCTAAAAAGTTGAAATTCAGTTTCTATTGCATATCTAGTCAAGTCATTGTCAGGGTTTTTTGAAATTTCCTTTTACAAATCGAGTTAAACTGTTTTCTGCGGTTCTAGAAATTTACCCCCCGAATGAGTTAAATGCGTAGATGTATTTTTCTAAACATCGCCATACTGCGTGAAGTCCTGTAGGTAGGAAGTTAACATTGTATATATTCAGTGCCCTCTACAAATCGGGTCAAAGCATTTTTAAGAATTTTCTTAATTTATCCCCAAAAGAATTAAATGGAGTAGATGTATTTTTTACAGATCGCCATAACGCGGTGACTCACACATAAAGTTAAAGCTCTGAAAATCATTTCCTTTTATAAATTGAGTAAAACTAATCTCAGAGATTTTCGGAGTTGACCCCAAAGATGCTAAATAGGGTAGATGTGTTTTTCTAATAATTGCCACAGCATGGTAAGTATTGCAAGTAGAAAGTTGAAATTTAGTACATCAACATCTTTTACAAATTGAATTAACCCGGTTTCAGGTAAAAAAATATAGTTGCTCCGTAGACGTGAGCTTTCTGGCAACAACTTTAGTCGCAAGCTATCTATAGCAACATGCATTGTCCTACTCTTGCGCTTACGATTTACGCTACTTAATTGGTTTATTGTATTCTCTCAATCCTTAGGAATCTTACAAGCTTGATAGACGGTTGATAAATAGCAATTCTTTGGACAATCCTCCAGCTCTATTTCTTGCGCTATTTTGACACCTTGACTATTTCTTTTCAGACTTTGATTCTGGCATAATGGAAAATCTGATTAATATCACCTAGAAGAATAAAAATGTATACAATTTCTTCTTTCTTGAATTATGTCATACTACTTTTCATTTAATCCACTACAAACAAAAGCATCACAGAGTAAAAAAATTATCAACATTTTCCAAAATTGTGAAAGGCAAAGAAGACAGACGATGCATAAGGTAGGTTTTTGTGAGGGTAGAAAAAAGAGCGCCTCAGTTAACTTTTACGCGTTGTTATATCCAGCTGAGTCACACCGACTCAGAGTCTTTGCTCTGAGCTAGACGTAAAATAGTTATATCGTTCCTTGGAAGCGCCTTGATCTTCTGCATTTTGTCCCAATTCACTGCTACTTGATTCCTTAAGATGTTGTTTGAAAATCGAACATTTAGATAAACGGAGTTATAAACCGGAAGCTGTTCTTATTAAAAGCCTAGTCTTTCAGTTCTGAAACGTTCATTTTGAACTAAACTAAGCCTTGCCTGAACTGGACGACTAATAATAGCTAAATAAAAATGTTCTTTCAAAATGAATAAAACATTATTAGATATGCAGTCCTTTAATAATTTATTTATCGCAATAATAATTACTTTTTACACTGACTAGCTATTAGGTTCCAAAATCTCTCATCCCAGGGTTGAGCCTCTACACAGTTGAAAACTTACTCAATGGTATGATAACTGCACGATTATGGCAAATTGATTCTTAACTTCAAATAAGCAATCACAAAGCGACACAGAAATTTGCGTTCAACTTTTACTTTAATCAAAGCAAACAGTTGATAATTATATCACAGGTAAATAACAATAAAAACAGCCAAACCTGTTATCGGTAACTCGGGACACCGCTTCGATCCAACGCTGACTTGATCAATTTTCTGAAAAGGATGCTACCGCTCTAACTGCTTTCCTGAGCCCCCAGATACTGAAAACTACTCAAAATTCGCCTTTTTCTTTTTCTCTGCACCTCCGTCTGCTAACTGGAACAGCTTTGGTCCAAGATGCAAGTAGCTTCCTCGACTATGATACTTGGGTGACTTTCTTTGCTGCTTCCTGATTTTGCTGAGGCCCCCAATGTTGCTGCTATTATTCGTAACTATTCTCAAGCTTTCTTTACTGGTCCAAATCGTAGCTACGCTTCACCAAATCGTTACTGACTTCTTCAAATCGTAGCTGTATGTCGAAGTCCGGACTTTGCTGCTCCAGAATTGGCTATTTTACTGCTTACCGGAAACACTGCACACATACACTAACAGCCCACGCCTGGATAGCAATAATACGACCAGTTGGAACTCAAAAGACTTTAATTATACGAATATTTATAAATTTTTACCTAGAAAGCCAGCAAACAACAACTTTCTTGTGTTCTTAAGTAACCTACTACATTCTATTATTTGTAAGTACAGTTAGTACGTATACTCTTATAAATTAATTGTTTGCTTTCTCGAATAGTCAAATATTGTCACGCTAACCTCACATTTGTTCGATTCACAACGTTCACTTTTCTTTGCACTTATCTTCCCCTTTTCAGGTTCTAAGCACTATTACTCTTAATTGCTTAAGCTTACAGGTTGCTTTATGCGCTTAGGCATGTTACATGACTTTTTACATTACTTCATTAACAACAGCGTAGCATGTCGCGATGAATACAAACTAACTGCACTTTGACGGTAATGCTTCGCCACCCTTTTTACTATCACAATCTGATTAGCATGTCTTACGTTACTTCAAATATCCCAGTAGTTATCAAAATCATACTAGCACTTATCATTTTAAATCATAACATTGAATTAAGATAATCGAAACCCTGCCGATATCGTTTTAGAACCTATTTAATAATAATAATAATAATAATGGCTTTATTTTCGATGTATAAAACATATTACAATAAACATAAATCAAACTTAAAATTAATTACACAGTTTACATCGAAAATCACAAGGCGCAGTTCAGATATACCGTTTTTCAACTGGACCTTGAGGATATTGAAAATATAATTTAAAATGTAATTCCTAAACCCTAAATAAAAGCAATAAATGACTTAAATTAAATTCAAAAATTAACCTGATGGTAGCAGATTCATATGAACACAAGAAACTAACTGCCATTAATTAGAAACTTGTCTTGGCACACTTAAGGCTATTCCGATAAAAGATATTTGAGATAATGTTTTCGGAAAGCTGTACAAGATGTATTTTTCAAAAAATTTGGTAAATTATTGTAAACTTTGCTAATATTATACCGAAACGATCGTTCAAAGAGAGAAGATTTGTGCTGCGGAGGTGTAATTAGACCCTTGAATCTTAAATTTAGATTATGCACATCAGTTCGAAATTCTATTTTGTTATATAGGTATGGCGGCTTTTTGTAAATTATTATTTTGTGATATAAGGAAGCTGTGTGTAATAAACGCCTGTTCTCCATATTTAGCCAATTGGCTTCTACTAATTTATGTGAGATATGGTCGAATTTTCGAATGCCATAAATAAACCTTAAGCAAGAATTTTGAACTCTTTGTATTCGCATAGAAGAATCATAATCTAAACATGGAGCATATATTTCTGAGCAATATGAAAATTGCGAAAGTACCAAAACATCGCACAACATTTTTTTGTGTGCTTCACTTAGATACCTTCTGTGTGGATATAATAGCTTTAGATTCAGATAAGCTTTTTGGATACATTTATTTACATAAGTTCTGTATCTAAAACTATTATCTAGGACCATGCCTAAATTTTTAGCACTGTCTTTCAACAATATGCTCGACCCGTTAATTGATAATTGTATTAATGGTTTTACACTCTCACAATCAGAATTTCTACCAAAAAGAAGTACACAAGATTTAGAAGGATTCAGCTGTAATGCATGTTTGGTTGACATTCCAAACAAGTTATTCAAATCAATTGTTATTTCCTCCAATGCCCGGTCAAAACACTTGGGCTGAAAAGAATAATAAACCTGCGTATCGTCAGCATACATATGAATTTTACTATATTTGACGAATTGATAAAATTTTGAAGTATATAACGTGTATAATAGCGGACCCAAAATCGAACCTTGAGGCATTCCTTGTGAAATTAATCGTGACAAGGACAGGTTGCCATCAACTTTTACTTTTTGAGTCCGTCCATTGAAATAACTTTTAAATAATTCTAACGCATTTGAAGAAAAGCCGATAGAGTGGAGAATTGAAAATAATAACTCGTGATTAATGGAGTCGAACGCTTTACTGTAATCCAGGAGTGCAAGAATTGTTAATTTTCCAGTATCCGTTGCCTCAATTATGTCATCTGTTATATTCATCAACGCAGTGGTACAACTGTGGAAAGGTCTAAAACCCGATTGTACATCAGGAAGCAGTTCATGTTTATTTAGATAATTCATTATTTGGCTGCTCATAATTTTTTCAAGAATTTTTGAAAAGGTAGGTAAAATGCTGATTGGTCTTAGGTCTGAGTATACAACTGGTTTACAAATTTTCGGTATTGGAGTGTTTGCAACTGTTCGGAAAAATATTTGCTATTCTTATTAGTCTAATTAAATTATAAATTACGGTTTTTAAATCTATCAATGTTTAATTCTCATAATATTTCTATCTGTAGCGATTAATAAAGAACCAATTCTGTTTATGTTTAATTTTTAATTAATTAACATTTATTTTATAATAATAAAAGAGCCAGAATTGCTACAGGTAGCATACCATATCAATATTTCTTTCATTTAAAATGATGTAGGTAAGCTGCATCTAGTTTAGTGACTATTTGTTAACGTTATTGTGTAGGTGGCTGTGAAAGCTTCTCTATTAAAAAGTTAAATGGGCCAACTGCAAAGATTTTTTTAAATTCCTGACGCTTCCTAAAGTTGGTGGTTTAAAAAATCTCAGCAATTGAAAACGGCCAGTTAGCTGTTAGCGTTAGTTTCTTACGATTATTTTTTACGATTATGGAAATGTTTTGAAATAAAGCTGTTTTCTATGTGGCTTTCTAAACGCTGGCACAATAAGTTTTAATATGAATAATCATCTTATTCTCACTAGAAAACGTGATAAGATGGTTTAGAAACAGCAGTCGGTCAGTCATCGCCGAAAGTTTGACCATTCGAGTTTTTAAATACTTTTGGGTTAGAACGAATGGATCGTCTGTTTTACAGTTCTGATTATAAATTATTTTTATTTTCAAAGATTAGACACATATCAGCAGAAATATGTTTGCCACTCCAAAGTGTTCTCATAATAAGTTCAATCCAATACAAAAGTGTACAGATCGTCCCAAAACTATAAATCCAACCCATTATTATTGCAAGATAATCAGCACTTTACATTAATAAATGCACTTGATGTGAGCAGCAGTAACTAATAATTTGAGGAATAAAAGTTAGCATGAGATAAGGCTTGTTTCAGAAGGGGTAGGGGTAGAGTTTCAGATATGATAAATGTTCAGAAGGGCCAATGCAATTTAATTTGTAACTGACAGATTTGAGCTTAGTAACGTCAAACATAATGTGAATAAAATAATACAGAATGATTTGTTTATAAACCAGCAAACAGCAAGTTAACGAAAACGAAAAACAGTGCTAACAAAGCAATAATTGCAATAGAGCAATGAGAAAATGTAAGGCAACCGATCAAAAGCCAATTAGTGAGATACTAAAAGAACTCAAGTGTATCAGTGCATTATAAAGCAAAGTGAAAATTAAAATCAGAGCAAAGTGTGGTGACTGTTATCCCAAGAAAAGGACAATTTAGTGAAAATGCAAAGACATGACATCAAAACTGTAGTCCATAAGTTCAAACATGTAATCAAAGCTAATTTCTTTTAAACAATTGTAAATCTAGTTGCTTAGTTACAAGACAGTCAATTGTCATAATTAATCAAACAAGCTTAAAAATTTCATGTTGGGGGCAAATTGAGCTCCACATTTATTGTGAATAAAAAGTCATTTGTGATTCCAGTTTCGTGATAAAGTTATTCACCAAGTTGCTGGGCATTTGAGGGTGTAATTTCCCCAAGTGTAGGAGCTTCCAACATAGTGCAATTAGGCCAGCAAGTTTCCACCTGGTGCGTCGTTGAGTGCGAGCCTACGTCGGTGAAGATTTTGGGGTAGTCCCAGACATCGAAAGGCCGATCTTTTTGTGATACATGAAGAGGGGGCCTACAGCTATTCCTGGGTAAAAGAATTAGGACCAGCAACCAATTTCCAAGCGAGTATTTGCCGTGGCGTCCTTCCAGTGTGTCAACCAACAGCTGAGCACCTCATCAAAAAAGATCAAATTTTACAGCAAGGAGTTCGTGCAGCCTCGTAGAAATTGAGGTTCGTGAAGAATATACTTTAGCCGAGAAGCTAAACGTGTTTCCAGAGTCCCACATCTATCGAGCTTCTGAATAATTTAGCTGGCGTCCCTAAAAAGTGCTAGTTGAAGCGGAATTTGCAGTTCTTCCCGGAAGTTGAACAAAAGAGAATCGAGCGTGAGTTTCGACGTCATCCTGAAACAAAACAAGGTTAGCCGATGCTACGTCATATTTGATCGTATTTAAGTCATGCATTCTTGCCATTTTGGTGTTAAAATTCAATTTTACGCTATTTTTGCACTGGCAGATCATATTGTTCACTGCACTAAATTTAGACGTCATTTAACTGTTAGTTGGGAACAGTGCATTTGCGCTAATATCAAAAAGTAATTGTTCTACAACAAATTATTTGTCATACAAAATGTTTCTACTTATTTTATGAACCGACCCCTGAGTTAAGTATTGTTTCATGTTTGCCGGTGCTATGCCCTAAGTTATTGCAAATAGGTAAAATAAGGAAACAGCAATAAACCATTTATTGTTGGTAATAAATATTACATTCTTTTAATTTGCGCTGAGTTTGAGAAGCAATTCTTAATTGAAAATTAACAATTTATAAAGTGTAGTAGTGTAGTACCCCTTGCTAATAATTAGAAATTTTATATTTTATAAACCTTGCTATTATTTATATTATAAAGCGAATATATATTTTTTACACGACTTCTAAAGTAAGCACAAATTAAGTATTAACCAATCCAAATCTAATAATACCACAATAAAAAGAAGCTAAGTCGCAATAAGCAGCCGATAAACCTCTAAAACGACTCCCTCGATGAACTCCCGAGACAATCAAATCCAAATTACTTCCTCAGATTACTTCCACTGGCCTAAGATGGAAGACGTTTCACAACTATAAATAACATCTATATTCTGCTAAATTTAGTTTCGCTTTAGCAGCAAGTAAAGCAGCAAATTTCTAATTGAACTAAGCGATCCTCGCAATGCTCGCTCATTAGGTGGCTTTCATCCTTCGCGTAGGTTCTGCACCTACTTAACGCTGTTCTTGCCCAAATAGATCCGCATTTTGTGTTATATTAAAAAACTTTTCGCTTGTGGAATGTTTAATCAAATACGCCGAAGGTTGCGCCTTCAAAATTTATAAATTTATCGGCATAAAGCCCGGCGAAGAAGCGGCTGAAGCTGTGGCTCGACAAAGTTTAATGTCTTTATGAAGTTTGCAACGGCACGAAGTTAGAGGCCGTTGCTAGGAAGTTAGCCTCTGGCAAATGCGACTTTAGAAGTCGTAGTTACAGTCTCAAATTGGTTATCTCTCAGCTTGAGATGACAGCTATAATTTACTTTTAAACGATTATGATTATGCCGCTCTTATAAAGTTTCAAAAAGTTATAAGTAGCTGAGTTCATAACCTGTAATCATGTCCGTATAATCAACGACTACCTCACCTCCCACCAGCACTAGGTCACGGTTCCGCGGCTCCATTTCAATACCATTTTCCCCAAGGGCGGGGTTCCTCAAGGTTCGAGTTTCGCCCCTCTTCTGTTCATTTCTTTCTGCGCCGGTATTATTCTCTCACTCAACCCAAGAATTCAACGTTTTGAGTACACAGATGACACCGCTATCTGGGTCAAAGCCATTCGGTGCCCGCAACTCCAACCTTCTATCCGCTTCACTTCTGAGACTCGATCGCTGGTTTCGGGGTTGAAAAAACAAACTCAATCCCAAGAAGACCATGCTGAAAAATTCCCGTCACCACAGCTGACCGATATTGGACCCTAACAATGTCGCCCTGGCACCTTGAAATTTTATATTGGGATTCCCCACCTCCGTCAGCTATCTGCGAGTTTATTTTACTTCCACCCTGAACTAGATCCTCGAACTCGAGGCATCTCGACTCCATGCAGAGGAGTGCCATACTTTTCGTGCTGCGAGGGAGCTTTAAAGGCTATCATTCCCGCACCCGTATTCACACCTACAAGACCTTTATTCGTCCCATCATTGACTACCGTTTTGTTTTTCAGTACTCTACCCCGCTTTAGCGTCAACAAGCTAAGATCATTTGAGGTAAGCATCGCCAGGAATATTCTACACTTAAATTATTCCATCCCTCTGCCGAGGTTTGCGGCCTACCCGGCATGACCTCCTCCATTGACGACAGACTCTTAGATCTCCAAAATCAATTGGACCAACAACACGGCGCCGTCTTCAGAGAACCCGCTTTTCAGAATAGATGAAGAAGACTGCCATCATCCTCCGCGAGGCACCAGAATTTTCTTTGTAGGCATGCAATATGTTAGGTTCAATTAGCACAGCATAATAAATTTTATGTTTTTTAATCCCAAACGTATTTTCCAAGCCGGAAATAGTTAGTCCTCTAAGCGGGAGTAAGTTAGTTTTATTTTAATATATTCTTGTAACATTAAATGATAAACCCTCAAAATTTTAAATTCCGTTAATCATAGATACGAAATATCGCCGTTTGAGGTCCAGCGCCGGGCTAAGACCCGTAGAGTAGTACCAGAGTATGCCCTGCCTGGCGTAAGATTCATCCTAAAAGGGAAGCACACACACTAACACAAACACCAAGTACACGCTCTTGTATAACATGTACATAGTGGAAAGGGTATATTTGTTATTCCAAGGTGTATCAAGAGGCGGAGCCGCAGCCATGTTCATCTGGTAGTGGTATCTGGCTTAGAAACCGGGTACTACCTTGCCTCACCAGCGTAGGGGGCTGCTCCATCAAACGTCGAAAAGTCTCGGGGTATGTAGTAGTGCCAGGGGGTGCATGGAGTAAAGCTCTTCTGCTGGAATACCCCACAGGAACTGGTGCACGGGGGCTCCACCCCAAACCATCACTTACACTACCACAAGTACCCTTATATAGAAAAATCACGAACAGAAAAGTAATACACACATCTTTTTCAAATGGTATAGTACACCAGCAATGGAATTTCAACCAACCACCCAGAAGCAACCTAGCTTCGTAAAGGATATTTTTCTGTCTCCACGGGAGGAAGACTCTAAAGTTAATTCAGAAAGGAAGGATCAACTTCTCAAGTCACCAAGCAGCAAATCCGACAAACCTGCCAGGGAGGGTCGTCACTTAACAGAAAAAGAAGAAGAAGCAAGAAATAGAAACAGGTAGAGTGCCCAGACCGGCCGACTCAGGTAAGCCAAGCAACAGACTCTTCTCAATAAGCAGTCAAAAAGAGTAGCCAGTGGGACCGGGCTGGTTCTGCACAGGATGAAACTTCGACGAGATGGAAAGTTGAATACCTCTCAAAGTCGAGGGAGCCACCTTTAGCCCAACAAGAAAATCAAAGGCGCCATGGGCAGAAAAAAATGGAACTATGGCTGTCAAAAAGTCAAGAAGTTGACTTAAATAAGTTGAAGCAAATGTTTTCGATGCAGAACCACTCGCTGAGGCTGGAACCATGGAGACACATCCAAACCACAGGAGGACCAGGAGAGTAGCTTATGATCAGCGGATATATAGTCTGTTTTTTTGCTTTATGATTCAGAGCAGGCTTTGCTTTTGCATTTTTGTAACAGTGTAGGTAGTCGGTTACAAAGAAAAAACACTAGTAATGTCAAAAACTTATTACAACTGTCAATGTGTTATCTTATAACCACTATTCTACATAATGAAAGCTACAATTATTACTGAACCACTGACATTAAATAAGGTATTGCTTTTTTTTAAAGAAATTTTATTTAAACATGGTTGTTATCTAACTGTACAGAAACCTCATAAAATTTCTATATTTCTAATGTGAAAATATATTATTAAAAACTTGCTGATGACTTTTGTTTGCAAATCTGTGTTGTAGAAGTTATTATTTATGCTAAACGTATAAGAGGGATTAACTGTTTTTTCAACATTTCCAAAAAATGCCACCATTCATACACTTATGATAGTACCATTGTCCGTGTCAAACAGTGTCACACCCTGGTAAAAATCCTGATGTGCATCCTGCAAGCAAAATAGTATATCTCTTTCCCTCCGCCTTAACGTTAGATGGATTACTTTTCAAGTCTGTGTCGTGGGTCTACCTATGCAGACTGGTTCCATTGCGAAATATTCAGTTTCATCCAAAAATCGGAACATACATTTTTTACTAGAATTTCGAAATTGTAAATATTTCTTTAAAGAAGTAATCTTCGCCGAAATTAAATGATCTTCTCACAAAACAGTTTTCTTCCATTCACAATTTTGTATTTATATCCTATATTTTTTAATATCTAGTATAATTTTGAGTCCTGATATAATTCAGTTTCTCTCTTGCACATCGCAATAAATTATCCAAAGTAAAAAATCCAAAGTTTCTAAATATCCTCCCTGAAACTATAGTCCTCCCAAGTTAAAAATTCTTTTTTTTTTCATATTGTCATTAGGTTGTTGCTGGGGTTGTGCTTTTGCTTCATTTAGAATACTAAACAGAATTGCATTCAAAATGCAGCATAATAACAAATTGTAAGAAATTTTATAATGGTTTAATTATTAATACTTACATCAAAGATTTGATCAACTCTTCCAATGATGGCTGTTTTACTTAATTTGCCATTGATATCTTTTATATTAGTATAACAGCGTTTTATAGTCACTTTAGTTTTACTATTAAAACTGCTTTTTCGTGGCATTTTATTAAACGTTATTGAAGTGTCAACGTGACAATCTCGGGACCTTGATTTTGACGTTAGGTATATTTTGTAACTAAACTGTTCTACACTGCTAAAATAATATAAATGCAAGGCCTGCTCTGAATCATAAAGCAAAAAAAACAGACTATACCCTTAGGTTTTTGGAGTTGACTTTTTGGCAGCTCTACTACCATTGGTTACTCTTGATTTGCGAAGAGTGCCAACATAGAGTGGGGCAGTAAGCCAAGATTCCCCTGAATCCATCGGTTAAAGCCAGCCAGGGAGACAACTAAGAGCAACTGACCTCTCATCATTAATTCCCGATAATACACTTTCTGCGAGTAATTTTCACCACAGTAGGGGCGCTACGGCAGAACTGATAAGCAAGAACCACACTGTAGCAATCTTGGAACATAAAGTAAATGGAATCAATTATAAGGTTGGAAGCGCATACTTTCCCTCAGATAAGGCGCACATACCTGCAGAAGAAGAAGAAGAACTTTATTACTAAAGTGAGCTGCCTGCCCAACACAGGTTGCATAAATACACATCGTACTAATCAGTCAAATGACATAAATTTAGATATAGAGTTAGAAATATAACAATATATATGAGACTTAAGTATATTAATAGTGTCAATTAAAACTTGTAAAGCTAATTCCACTATAATATTTGAATCTAATTTAAAATCATCGAAAAATTGTATTGTATTCGCACCTATCGTACCACGAGTACCAAATCATAGACCAATCACTGACGATTCACGATTACCAAATGTTGCTGCGTATTTTTCTTTATAAAATGGTATGCATTTTTCATAAATTTGTCATTTTTCTTGATAAATTTTTAAATCTTGATCTTTGTCGTTTGTTTCGAATCTTATAGTTGGATCAATAATGTAAACCATTAATTTGTGATTGTCAAAGGTTATGATATCACTGAAACGATGCTGACCATTGTTGTCGACTGCATTTACTTCTTCAAAACGATTATAGTTTTTCTTACGAAGAAGTTCAGTAATTTTATGCTTAATCTTGTGATGTCTGCTAACGATCTGTACATTATTCGAAGGGCAACTACCAGAGACCTGCGCAGGCGTTTCTTTCTCTCTGTTGCACTTGCGACAGAGGATGGAGTTATTCTTTGAACCAGGTACACCGTTTCGATTGGCATAATTTATGTTCAGCTTTATATCAGATACCCATTCCGAGGACGAAAGTGGTAGTTTATTGAATACAAATCTATTAGATTTGGTATGTGTCTGAAAATGAATGACACCAATCCCTTGGAACAATTTGGAACACCAGTTATCAAAAGCTTGTTTTTGAAGTACCAAACGCATTTCTTCCGATGAAGTGCCTTCAATTTTAAGAGACTGTTTGAATTTATTCATTTCTTCCACGAAGTTACAAATCTCGTGAAGTAGGCCATCTTCTACCTGATTAATTTTTGATGCAATAGAGAAGTGTTGTAGATGGACTTCCCAGGAGCTTCTCATGACTGCTAAACCGCGTAACTTACGAGGCGCGTAGAACATGTCATCATTTGTATAAGAAGGAAGTCCAATTATGTTCTTGACTGTTCTTCTAATCATGACATCAAGACTGTTTGTTATATATGATGGAATTTTATTTAATGGAGCTGACTGCAAGGCATATGTAAGCGTTGGAAATATGTATTGGTTAATAATATTAAGCTTTTGGTCAGGTTTTAGTAGGCTTGTTGTGGCTAAGTTCGTTAAATTTTTATCAAGGTTCGTCATAACTTGGTCAGCAAAAATAAGTTTATTACAGAAACTGCAACCCAAATAGCGGATACGTTCGTTTGATTGTACGCAGTTTATTACATTACCATCGCTAAGTGTGACAGGACGAGTACTCAGTTCTCCTTTTACTAAATTTATTGCTTGGTTCTTCTTAGGATTTATTGACAAGCCTATTTTATTAAACAAATCCTGTGTCAGTTGTATGACTCTAACTTCAGAATTTACGGAATTAGCAGTGATAGCTTGGTCGTCAGCAAATCCTGAAAGTCAAAGTGCATCATAGGTATTAGATAGTTTATATTCATACATTTCTGCGAAAGCTGAATCACATAATTCATTATACGGATGGGGCCATAATTATATATAACAGCAATAAGATAACGTGCACAACAAAATAGAATGCTTGAGTAAGAGAGAGATGACCATACAACAAAATTATTCTATGTAGTAGGTACAATTAGTTGACAAATGACATAATTAAAATGAGCTTCAAGCCTACATGGATATCTCTTTCTTACTCAAGCAATATGTGTTATTTTCTTGTTCATGTTATCTCATTGCTGTTATATATAATTGTGGCCCCATCGGTATATAAAGTTAATAGCCAAATTGAACAATATTGGTGACGTTGGACCACCTTGCGGTACACCTCTGAGTATTTTAATTGGATTGCTTTCATTTTTGCCAAGGTTGATTTTAACTGTGTTCATCTGAAGAAGGTTCATTATTAATCTGCTGAAGTTATTTGACACTCCACTAGCATTCAATAATTGCCTAATATATTGATGTCCTATTCTGTCAAATGCTTTTGAAACGTCTAGAAATGACACAACGCAGTCTCGTTTATGGATTTCGCATTTAAAAGACAACCATTAATTACTCGTGTGTTGATATGACAGCTAGGTATTCCTGAGACGAAACCACGTCGATTGGAATTGATTATTATCTGTTGTCTCATTTTTTGATCGACAGCTTTTTCAATAATTCGACGAAGAACAGAATAGATTGTTATCGGTCGCCAATTACAAACATCGGTTTCATCACCACCTTTATCGATAAAAACCAGACAACCTTCTCTAAGTTTGGATTGAACAAAAGAAGTACGCATCATAATATTCGCTATTGAAGTAATTGCTTGCGATATTCTCAGTTTTTTAACTGTTCTAGCCAAAACTCTGTCTGATGTATCAAAATTAATTAACCTTATTTGTTGTTCTAACTCTTGAACTGAAAACCAAACGCCATCATGTAATTCATTCTATTATATGAATCCCGTGTTAAATCATTCACGCATTCAAATATTTCTTTGAAATGTGATTCCATGTTCTTAATGTCAATTTGACATTGTCTTAAGTTACCGTTGTTCATAACACTTTTTACCACTCTCTTCCTCTGGTTGTAGTAGTGATACTGCGCAAGCTCGAATGAATATGTTGCATTTCGTCGACTCCTTGCTTTTGCATCTGTTCTTTGGGGGTTACTTGATTCAGAGTATTTAGCCAAATTATTTTCTTTGCGAATTTTTCGTATACGATAGTATTTCACATTTGAGTGGATTGGACCGGATAACTTTTCATTTGCTTTGAACAGAAATTCAAGACAGAACGACACTTGCCCATCAAACTGATCAAATAATACATTATCATTATTCTCGAAGGTAAAAAAAATGCGACACCAGTGACTACATTCGGATTCTAAACTATTTTTTTATTTGTGTAAATCCATAACTTTTTATTCTTAAGTAAATTTTGGTCAGTTTTATTTCCACAAATCTTACATGGATCCCCTGCTGAGGTACTTAAAGAATCTGGTTTAGAATATGATATAGGCTGACTTGCACGATTCACCATGAACTCCTAAATGATGTATATTGACACCAACCTTGTTCTTGAAACTTTTGTAGCAAACAGGACAGACACTGTCACTTTGATTAACCTTCTTATTAAATTTAACTTGATTCGATGGTCCAGATTTTTCTATGTCCTTTTGAGGAATCTTCCAAGTTATTGATTTTTCATAGAATTTTCCACTGTTATGGTATTTTGCTGGAAAATGCAAATCTTCAGAAGAGCAATCAGATGAACGTGACATTCACTTTAATTTAAGAATGCAATCAATTATCACGAATATCAGAGTATAAATAAAACATTGAACGATTAAAATGAATAATTAAAAGCTTAAAAATGAGTATATAAACATTTTTAATTAGACAGATAAATATGGCAGCTGTCATAGGACCGTTCAATATTGTTTGTGAGAGTTAAAGGTCTTTTGGTAATAATCGGGTATGACGCTAATGCTCATCTCCCATCTCCCTCCCCAGGGAGAACCATGTTCCAGCCTTCAATCCCATACATTCTCCACACTATATTCTTTCTGCATCCTTTACCACACGCCAACCAGCTTGGCAGGCGTAGGGAGTTATGACCAAAAAATTATAGTAAAGAAAAATGGCGAATTTAAAAACTAATGGAGTAGTACCCCAGGTCGATAACAAATCCCACACCTTTCAGAAAGTCTGCCTCAAAGATTCTATTGTACCTATAAATTCGCTAATTCCACCTAAAATTAAATTATCTAGTTCAAGTCAGATAAAAACACGACTAACAAGTGGAATCTTAAATGTAAGAACTCTAATCAATGATTGCCAGCTATATGAACTAGACGATGAATTGAGACATATTTAATGAGAATGGGTTGCATTGGTGAACTAAGAAGAAAATGAGAAGAATATATCATCATAAAATCAGGGCACTGAAAGTCAATGTGGTGTAGGAATTATTATAAATAAATTTATATACCCAAACATCATCCAATTTTACAATACCTTAGCCTACACACAGGATGGAGCACGACAAATTGCTTTTTTGAAAATTAAATAAAGGACTGTACAGGTTTGGAAACCTTGTATTTTTATTTTTCAATTGTAGCATAACATGGGAAATTTGTTGTTAAGAGGTTTTAAAAAGAATGTCTTGTAAATGTTGGAAGTTTATCTCCACATTTTGGAGCATTGTGACCGGTATGTTGGCAATTTCCGCTTGAATGTTGTCCTGTAGGGCTTCCAGGGTATGGGGGGCGATTGTTATAAACCAGAGATTTTAGATAACCTCAAAGAAAGTAATCGCAGGGGAATAAATCAGGCAAGCGCGCGCGCATAATCACGTTCCGTCAATTGTTGGACCACAACCATTTTGTACGGGTGCAAATAAAATTAATCATGAATAATGCGATGGAGAGAACGTCTTGAAATGCCAAGAGCAACTGAATGTTTCCGGACAGATCGCAGCATTGACAATCGAACTCGCTCGACGGTTTCCAATGTTGTAGCTGTTCTCTGTGGTCCTCTTCTTACCGTGGACACATTCCCTGAACCCCTGAATGCATCCACCCACGATAAAATTGATTGCCGGCCAGAGACCTCGTGGGGGTATTCGAACCGTAAACGAAAAGCACGTTGCGTCTTTTCCTTTGGGGTTGGCGTCCGCTTGGCCCTTGCGAGATTGTTTTTCCCATTATTTGTTGTGTGTTCACGGACTTGAAGCGAGTCGGTCGGTGGCAACAGTGTTTGTTTCCGTCGAATTGCCAGGCGCTTTTCTTTGTCGTCGAATGGGCAGTCGTACCAATATAACCACCTATGTGTATGTGGGATCAAATTGATAGCCTTTATCCCTGATCAAATATTACGTGCGAGCCTTGTCGATTATTATGGTCGCATCGTGGCTTCTGGTTAGGAAACTGTGGGACTTTGTTATCAAAGCTTACGCTTTGAGCTCTTTGGAGCCCCTCGCCCCGTTTCGCAGTCCTGGGATACTCGTCGAACTCCAAGCTGGACGCCCTTCGACGGTCACAGGTGAAGTTAAGTGAAGGTATTGTACTAGGCGTAAGCATTCCGCGCTAATCAAAAGTGTACGTTGTACAGTGCCATATGCAAGCGCATCACATTTGCCTACTAACTAATGTCTGTTTATCATATTTGTGTACTAACTAACGTTTGTTGCAACACCCCTTTTTCGTTACGCAATGCGAACTAACTAATGTTTGTTTACCTTATGTGTGTACCGTATGTGTCTGAAGAACAATAGACCTATTTGTTAAACGCTTCCACTGTATTTTCTTTATGTTGCATGCTGAGTTTCAATTTAAGCAATCTCTAGTGTCGGCGCCCAATTGGCTACTGTTGTATAAATGGTGTAAAGCAGATCCTGGACGAATTTGTGAGCGTCAAGGTAGGTTCGGCCGCTCCAGCTGCCGGTTCCGGGGAGTGCCACGGCTACACCTATACTCTACCCCGTTTGGCTTTTGGGTTTCTGGGCAGACGTGGGCTCAAATTCCGAATCCCGTGCCGCTCTATTATTTTGTAACACCCTGTATATGTCGTCACGCTTGTCCGTACCGCGTTCCGTTTGTAGGACCACGACCATCTCCCTGAGCGTATTCAGCCGTGGCTATTAATCTGTTCTCGTAAATCTTAGGACAAGTGATGACGTTTCCCGGACGTGATACGTATGGTGGCAACCTCGCTTCAACACGAAACCTAATACATGCCAGGCGTGAAGGTTAAGTCAGCTACAAAGCAACGGTATCAGAAGGGCTTTGTAGACTTACGAGTAATTGGTGAACGTTTAGATAGCATTCGCAAACTCTGCGGTTCAAATCCCGCCGGTAACGATTTTTTTATTTGAAAATTGATGTAATTCGCATTGAAGAGTTTTTATTTATTATTTACGTATTATTTAGAACATAAAAACATATTTACACCTAGTTTCCTCCGATTTTCAAAATTAGTTGTGTCACAATGTCCGCTTACGAAGGAAGTTCTGGGTAAAGCCTTTTACAATTTTTTTATTACATGGAGTTATAAAGTTGACACTTAGATTTGAATTACAGAACCAACTGTAATTTCTTTCTGAGTATATTTTGAACCCTATTATAAAAAAATATTAATTGAGAAAAAGAATCTTGGTTTAAGAAAAAAATATCTTTATTTGACAATTATCAAGTTGCCAGATGAATTAATTCTGAGCATGTGAAATAATTTAAGACACTGATTTGGTTTTCAGCAGCTACCTTTGTTCACAAATTTTTATGACCGCACA
Source organism: Agriotes lineatus (assembly GCA_940337035.1). Lineage (NCBI taxonomy): Eukaryota > Metazoa > Arthropoda > Insecta > Coleoptera > Elateridae > Agriotes > Agriotes lineatus. The sequence continues at coordinate 74,227 of CALNHX010004344.1, forward strand.
GTAGAAATTTTTACAAAAATAACACTTTTAAACGAAATATAACCGAAATCTGAAAAACTTATAACAGTTGCCTTACAAAACGTATAACAAAATTTCCTACATGACGTATGACAGATAAGGGTTTTTTCGTAATGAATTTCACATGACAAATTGAGAAAACAAGCGCTTCACAAGCGACAGAAATACTCATCGTCCTAGAAAAATAGCGCGTGACGCAAAACATCCCACAGGAACGCGTGTTCGCCGGAAGAAAGTTTTCGCTCTTTAAATTACATCGGTGTAAAAGCGGGAGTAAGAAAAATACAAATCAAAATCGCACTGCAGCTAGTAGAGACAGAAATAAAACATAAAACGCAAGGGACGCAATTCGTACGTTTCGAAGAATCTGTCGAGTTAACCTTGCTCTTGCAGCCGACACGGAAGACGTAATCGATAACGTGTTCGTCTTGCAAATAAAGCAAGAAAAGAAAGCTGTGAAACTCAGAAGGGAAATTCCGAATTTTATTCCCAAGTCTTGTGGAGTTAAAGGCGTAAGGTGGAGAAAATGCAATTTCCGTGGAACTAGATTGCGGGAGCTAAAGTAAAGAAAACCAAATTAAAATGTAAAATGTCGGAACTAGAACTCTGGCTCGCTATAAATAACTCAAAGCAACGTAGATGCACAACAGTCCATTAGGAGGATTACATTACCGATGTATGCTACTAAACGAAACCGATCCAAAAACATAAAATCGTTGCAAATGCAGGTTCATTGTGTTCAAATAATTAAACAAAATTCCAAAAATGATAACTTCTGACTGCACTATGTCTGTTTCTAGTTAAAAGTCTGAATAATAAACAAACAAAAATTAAATTTACTGCAAATAAATCTTAAAATATTACATGAAAAATTCAAACGTACATAACATTAATTCCGTGTATTGTACAAGACTATTGTAATTTTTAATAAGCTTAATACTTACATCATGTACAAGACTGATTAAATGTAAATAAATAATTGTATAAATGGGTTCATTGATTGCAGTGTTTTCCCCCTATAGTAATTCGCACATCTGCAAGTAAAGTTATTTATGGCTAGCTTTCAGTAGGCATGAAGACTCAAATCTGCAAGTTAGGTTCACCGACATGTTCATATTTAAACTCCCGTGTTACACCACTGAGCTGTGAAATTAAAAAGCAGCAACGCGCAGACTCACTACGCTGTCAATTTATCTATCAACAAATTGAATTTTTGTGCGGTTCGTTTCTGGTGTATTTAAAAGTTAATTCAAAGGCCAATCCATGAACAAATTATCAGGTAATTCGAATCTCGGGCTTTATTAAGAGTCACTAGTCGTGTTTTGTTTTTAGATCGTTCGCGGCTTCCTGCAAATTCAATTGATTTGAACGCGTCCTTTCATGTGAAAAAACATAACCTCAACTTATATTTTTACAATTTCTGGACCTCATGCTCTTTTTTGAAGTATTGTAAGACTGGGATCGGCTTCCTCTTATAGGACTCGTTCCTCATGGTAAATTTTGAAACTCTATTACGAATATTTGCTTTGCAACACTAACAAGACCTTTTTTAGGCTGCGGGAACTGGCTCGGAACAGCTTCTCCTAATGCTCGCTGCTGGAAGCGGAACCCTGGGATGCTAAAACTGCTGCGGTGTACCCCTACACGGCGTGCGGACGTGGTGCTACCAAAATGTCAAACGCCTGACCTCAATTATGCTCAAAATCTGATGATCGTAAACTTCTCGTCGTTGGCGAAGTGGTTCGGAAGGTGGTCGCAGATGAAAATAGTTTTTAGGTGATGGATTTTCACACCCACATTCTCACATATGCACTACTAACTCCTGATCACGATGGTATAATTATTTTTAATTTATTTCTATTGTAAATGGCTTAAAACTCAATTTATCTGGAGAGACAAATTAGACTGTCCAGAAATAATTTTTATTCAATTGTTTTTCTTTGGGTAGTTAACAACAATTGCCTATCCAAATTTATAATTGTGGATGTTAACCAAGTACAAATCAGTTACTTATAAACTAAATTTTAACTTATATTATAAAAATGTACAAAATCGTATTTCTAAAATTATTGTTTGTTTACGTTCGTATTTAAATTAAGTTATAGCGTCACTCACTATGTTTTATTTGGATTGTCTGTTCACTTATGTCACTTCACTGACTCATTTTTTTAAACACCAATCTCGTTCATTTCCTGTTGTGTGAATTTCTTTAATTTTATAATAATTGTCTGCTTTTCACCATTCTTCAAATATTACCGTTCCATTTTTGATAGCCTTATTCGATCTAGTATTGTGCTCTCTTTGAACTGTGTTAAGAACATTCTGTCCATCTTACCTTTATTTAAAAAGTTCATAGAACTCTACTTATTCAATTATACTGACATGTAAATTTATTTAACACGCATGTAATAAACCCTTTGGTGATAGATTTGTTGAATTTTGATTGGCTTTACTTTGCACCAACCTCTTAATTTATGCTAATTAATATTTCTCTGGCTCTAATTTACGAATTGTGCTCTACCTTATTGCCATTTATTCTGAAGTAATTCCATTTAATATCGGCAATGCTTTACCAATGTAGTTATGAATTAAAATTTTTGATGTAACTTCTTGCAGTTGCCTGATTTACCCCACCTCTGTGCTTTATTAACTTGCTTTATTTATCTATGCTGCAAGCAGAGTTGAGTAACGAGCTAACTACCATCTCAGTATATTAGTAAATCAATCATTATTTTTAATTTGTTGTGACTACGAAGTATAGGACCTGATTAAACAATATATATAAATAATAACCGATTGATTATTTGAATAATCATTCGAATCAATTTTGGCTCTCGATTCGTTTCGATTAAGTCAGCCGGTTTGCCGGTTGGCGGTCCACCGTCATCTGCATCGGCATCGTAACTTTCAGATAGCAGAGGAACTCAGTTAATCGTTAATTATAATAATTGTATAAATGATTTTTATTTAATTTCTAAGGAGTTTAAACCATTGAGAATAGCTATATCAATACTAATCATAAAGAAATTATAAATATGCGAATACAAAGTATCTATTGAATCTACTTTTAGTTCCTAAAATTCTCTAGTAGGCACCCTTCCCTTTTCGCTTGCACATCATACCGGTATATTTTAGAATCCATAATTTATCTACGTTCAGCCTTCCGCGCTTCTAAGGACGCACAGTTAAAATTTTTAACATCGAAATCCACTTGTTCCGACTGCTCCGTTATTAAAAATTAAATATAAATCTGTTACGATATTGGAAAATCTTATTTCGCTTTTTGTTTATCCCCTATTAGGCATAATCAACCGCGTTTCGAAGCAAAAATTTAGGCCGTTATAAATTAATACCAACATAGCTTCGGCAAATCTGATACTTAGCAGAACTTTATCTTTAATAGGAACGGCCCCATAAATTTAACTCGTCGACTGGGATTCTCAAATGTCTTAATAACATCAACAAGCAGCGGCGAGCCTCACTTGGGTCAATCAAGTACATACGTAGAAAATGTTATATAAGTTATGAATGACGTATTATTTACAGAATTTCGATCACCCGCAGGTCGCTAAGACGCGGCACGTAGTACGTATCAGGATGAGGTTATTTTTCATCCGAATACTTGGAACGAAAACCGAGTTACATAGGTTATTTCAATAACCGGATAACCGGTTATTTTTTGTTCGAATAAGCCCATCACTAATTTAAAGGTATTCGTACAAGCTACAATATTTTCTGATCACTTGAATTCAAAGTGACTTGAACGAGTGAATCAAAATTCACAGCCGGCGGTGCAACTCAAAAGAGATGGTGTTATTACTGATTGTTAGGTTAGTTGCCTTTTTTAAATTGTGTGTTACCTAACATCCTTAATTTTATTTTATGACGCCTTTTTCGTTACATTATTGGTTTTCTAGTTACTAGCGGTAAAAGTTCCAACTTTCTGAACCTGGGCTATGACACAGACACGGTATGCGAGCACCAAAACATATTTTGTTATCTGGGATTTCCTGGACGTCTTTTATCTACCTAGTACAACAAGGAAGCGCAAAGCGCATCCTCGTTAAACTATTTTTCCCCAAAATAATTGACGTGTTTTATATATTTTTCAATTGCAAAATTTTTACTCAAATATAAATAAGTAGCTTATCTTAGAATCCAAGCGTACTGCGCCAAGGAAGTCAAGAGGCCCAAAATCGCAAATGGAAACTCCTGTCTGTCATTTGCTCACAGGTGTGTATTACATTTAAAAAGCTTACTCGAAATGAAAAACTCTTTTCACTTGCTTTCTCCACTCCTACGCAGAATAAGCTGGAGATACTGACCCAATAAATATCTAAATAATACATTTAAATTACATCAAAAAGTTGATAACATGGGTATTCAGTGCATATCAAACATTCATGGACCTATTTAATTCCACCGTATAGGTGCTATCCCAAAACTATCCACAAAGAAGAATCGAGAACTATTATGAATACTCAGCAAAATACCAATCTTCATTTAATTTTGATTAGAAACGAAGTCCCACAAATTTGCAATGTGGCGCAATGACACTAGAATTCCTGATCAGCAACATCGTTTAAATTTAAGATTTGTTTACTATAAATTTACAACTCAGAATGATATAAAACAGTATATCTCGGGCATCTTGCTGGTGAAATTAAACTGTATAAGTGCAAAATATAGCTATTAATCATTATTCCTATAAGCTGTGTGCAAAAATTACATCCTGCATGTAAGCTGCATAATTTTATTCATCTCATCATGCCATCAACTGTAATTCAAACCTAGTATTAAACATGACTAATAACAGTACTAATAAGAATATGGTCTCAATAACCGTTGCAAAGAAAAAGAGGAGATCGAAAAACGCATATTAATAAAGGCCGAAAAATCGCCCAGAAAGAATCAAGACAGAATACGGATGACACACTGTACAGTCGAGAAAAGGAAAACGACATTCACCGGAAGCAGCAGTCAGAAGAACACGACAAAAATTGCTAACAAAGTATACCCCCAAAAGTAAACCGTGTCAACAAATTTCAACTGCTGAGTGGAAATGGTAAAGTGGAATCCACGACCTCGCAGAGTATTCAACCTTCTTACAAGGCTGTACCGTTTATGATATTTGTAGTGCATGAGATTAAAGTTATGTTGAATATGTTCAACGAAGTTGCAAATGGTAAATATACTACTCAAATCTTTGGAATAAATACCATACAAATTATACCTCAAGACGCAGAGAGCTACAGAAAATTGTTGCCATTTTAAAAGAAAAACAGGTTGAATTCCACCCCTTACAGTTAAAGGAAAACAAAAATTATAGTGTCGTAATAAAAATATGCATTACGGCATTGATAAGGTAGACCTAAATGCAACAATCGAAAAACATGGCTTCAAAGTAGTAAATATTTTCACTTCTACTACCAGACAGACAGCATTTGCCATACAATGGTTAAATTTATCAACAGTGTAGCAACTTAACCCTGCAGATACGAATCTCAAATTGCTAGCTGGCGAATAGTTTTAATGAGTTGCAGATGAATAAAATATACATCGAAAAAGCAACATACCTTTACTACAGTGAAACAATTAAATCATATTTATAGTAAGCCACAGGGAAAAGCAATAAAATCCAAAATAAGCTAAGGTGTGTTGTAGTGTGTGCTCAACTTATTTATTTAATATAATACAAAAATAATATTTAATATCAATAAAAAAAAGGCTGATCAACATAATACTTGTTAAATTTAAAAGTTACAATTGAACCACCACGAGTATTCAGAACTATTCCACAATGTGAAAAATGTCAGAGATACGATCACACAAAACGCTGCTGTCTGCGCAAACCAAGGTGTATCAGATTCGTCCCAGGTATATCCTACTCTCAGAATTTAAATAGTGGTACGGCAACACAGCAGTCATCGTTCAAATTCGATAAACTGGAAAAAATAGTACTTCAATTAGCAGAAAACGTGCGAAACATGATAAGTCTTGTAAACAAGCTATTAACAAAAATTTCATAGTGGATCACACCTTTAAAATCGCCATCTGAAATGGAAGCGGGCTAGCGCAGCATAGCCTGGAACTAATAAAATTCTTAAAAATCCATGATGTTGATGTAGTCCTTATCTCTGAAACACACTTAACTAGAACGATCTACTTAAGAATACCTAATTACTTAATTTGCTACACTATGCATCCTGATGAAACTGCTCACGGGGGTAATGTTGTAATAATAAAGAGTTTTATCAAGCACCACGTGGGAGATAAATGTCAGTTATAAGCCACTAGTGTTGTGCCGAGGTCAGTTAACTATTACAGCTATCTACTGTCTCCCAAGATACACAATAAAAGAAGAGAAATTTACTAAACTCTTTTCAACACTCGGCAACTCGGCAACTCTGGCAGGAGCAGATTATAATTCCAAACATCAACGATGGGGATCTAGGTTAGCTACACCTAAAGATCGAGAGCTTGTAAAATTCTTAGATAAAAATAAGTACTACACACTGTCAACTCGAAAGCCAACCTGTTGGCCTTCAAATATTAACAAAGTCCCTGACCTCATAGACGTTTGTGTCATTTAGGGAATACATACAGGACATCTGACAGCAGAACAAAACCTAGGTTTGTCATCTGATCATTTGCCGATCATGGTAACTCTAATCTCTAAAAGAATCAGCAAACAAAACCATACAATGTTCGCTAATACGAAAACAGATTGGATAATGTTCAGATATCTAATTGAAGATATGTTAATTACAGACATACCGCTCACGAGACTGACCTACTTGTAAAGAGTTTGACATGTGCTGTACAGGCTGCTACTTGGGAATCAACAAAAATAGTAAGGCTGCTCTAATTACATTATTAAGGTAATTCTTGAAAAGAAAAAACTTAAACAAATTTGGATGAGAACTTGGGCGCCACAGGATAAAGCAAAGTTTAATGCGGTTGCTAAGAAGCTGAAGGAACTCTTAGCAAACAAGAAAATTAGGGCATCCAAAAATATCTAGAAAATCTCGCGCCTACTGAAGGTAATGGATATTCGTTAGAGAAAGCTACAAAGAACCTTAAACAACAACCACAATAAAGCATTCGCCCTATCAGAAAACCCGACAGGGATTGGACTAAAAATTATAAGGAAAAGGCAAAAACTCTCACCGAACATCTTGCAAAAGTGCTTCAACCGTATCCCTCAGAATCTCTTCAAGAAACCCTATATCAGATAATGTTGCCAAAAGTCCTATCCAAACAAGAGAAGTAAAAAATATAATTACACGAAACCTACGGTCAAAAAAGGCCAAAGAAAGCATTAATAAATATTACTCATATTTGTAACGCTATTTTGAGAACCGACTACTTTCCATCATAGTGGAAAGTAGCTCAGACAGTTCTCATTCCTAAGCCAGGTTAACCTATTAAAGAAGTGACTCCAAGTCGATTCTGTAAAAGCTGTTCGAAAATACTTTTTTGAATAAGCTAAAGCCCCTGTTGGAAGAGCTTAGATTAATCGCAAAACACCAGTTTGGATTTGCGAACCAACACGCCACTATTGAACAGGTTGTTACGGTCTTAAACTGACTTTACGACACCGCACCGGCTCATATAACAACGAAACGACCGGCGTGTGCCATAATGGACAAAATCGGGACGAAAGTTCTCCTAGGCCGCTACCCATGCCGCAACAAGATAGGCCGGCTAAGGCATCAGTGGAGCTGGGCGGGTCCTTAACGAGATTACCTAAGGGCAACGGCCAGAGGATCGGTAAGTAACGGTAAAATAAAGAGGGCGCCACAAAGCCTGTCTTAACCCGAATAACCGGGCTTGGGCGGTTAAACGGGAGCGAAGTATTAAAGACACTCCGTCGATAGGGGTACTCGTGAATTATAAACTCACACAACAATTTCGTGATGGCAAAAATACTTAGATCATGAAGTGGGGCTCTTTCAGCCACGGCAATGTCACCACCAAGCTTACCTGCACGCTCTGATCTCACTGGCCCCACCGTACATTTATCTTCTCAATGAAGGGCGCACGCTGAAACAGAACATGCACAAATCGACCAAGAATAAAGCGTCTCTTAATTAGATAAGCGTCTATTATTCAATTCTTACATTGGGGCAGCAAAGCGTGCCGCAAACATTGGGTTAATTCTTATAAATAAGCATCAGCTGATGGGCGCACTACTGTTACTAAACAACACCCATAACTGTACAAAATCAAGAGCAGTTTGACATATGAGTCCCACAAAGGAAACGTTTGTTCATAAAAATCGAGTTATGCAACAGCAAAGGCGACGCGAACAGCGTAGCTGTCGGCAGAATCCGGCGCCGCAAAGAGATGCGGCGAATTAGTTAGCAACCCAATTCGCAAGGCAAAAAGGGGGCAGCGTTACTGAGATATATTTGGCCGAAAAGGGGGCTTACATAGCCTAACGCCCGCAGGCGAATTTAGAATATGACACAGCTGGTGCTACGCCGCCCAAGCGATCGATAACTTCGTGTAACACTCAACGAGCAAACACGACGCCGTTGCTAACATACGAAAGGTCTCGCACAAAACTTAGCGAATATGGCACCGCCCTGACAAGAAGTGATCTGGCTCACATGATAATTTGGGCAAACACAGCAAAGCCCAAGTGAGGGAAGTGATTAGATTAAAAACGAGCGACGCCACTTCGCGACAACAATTTAAGATGCGAAGGGTACATTTTTAACGGTGCACATGATTTCACATCAAGTTCGCGCACATGCAATTTTACTGCGACCAAACTGGCGATGCCGCCTTACAGCACGTATGCCAAGAGTTCAGCAATTATTCACATGGTTAGGCGCAAAGCTCGCGCACAAGAAGTTAGTCACATGGAGTAACGCGGCACACAAATACGCCCCCGCGAAGCGAGCGTACAAGCGGAAGCCACACCGCAACAATGGTTATGATTCAATGGTTACAAATACCTTAGTTTTATTGGTGACGGCCCAAGAGATCGGCATGCGGTCCAGCTGCGGGAAACAGGTTGCCTGTGGCAATTAATTCGCCGCTAAAACGGCCGACGGTGTGAATGGTCTGGATGCGCCCAAAATGGCGACAAAGGCTGGCGCTTCAACAAACGCCGCTACGACGGCAAATCTAGCCCAATCATGTCCTACCTCAACGGGATCCTCGCACAACGAGCTAAAGGGAACACTCCCTTACCTGACGACGTAGAACCGGGCATGGAATTCCATCACACCTACGCCTTGGCGTAATAAGATCGCCGCTAAACGACACACACCTCCCTTGTTCAATGGCCTGAGTTGAACTGCCGAGCAAGAAGCGTTACGACGCCCGAAGTGGCGTGAGCCAAAACGGCGTTACCACGTGACTCTCGACAGCCAATGGCGATGCGCCCAATAAAACAAATACGTTCCGGTGACAAAGAGAGCGCGAGGCCTCGCAGTCGCACCAACAGCGTAATTTCTAGAAGGTTCGGAAATCTTGCGAGAGTTAACACCCGGCTGTCAAAGTACCAACAAAGGGGTGCCCCAGATGACGAGAAATACTGCGCTTGAGGCCAAATATGTGCAAAATCATTATTATGGAATTAGGCGATGAAGCCAAATAAGTAACTAAAAGGGTTTAACATACGAGCACGCTGCCCTAAAGCCTAGGTGGCTAATTAAAATACAAAATTACCTGACAAGGTTTATCGAATAGTAGACATCATAGCCAGACCTTCGAATAAAGAAAGTATTGTTCGGCAGCCTTTTTAGATATCTTGCAGGCCTTTGATAAAGTCTGGCATCAAGGTCTTCTGTTTAAACTCAATTGTAAACTCCCTTACAAGTATTATCAAGTGTTTCAGTCATACCTGTCTGATATATATTTTCAGGTAAAATAGAGAGGGAGAGTGACATCCCATACAATCTGGTGTTCCTCAAGGCAGTGTTCTTGGCCCGGTCTATATCAAATATACACAGCCGATACCTCGACGTCAACGACCACCGCTACATTTGCTGATGCTATAGCATTACTAGCCACCAACGAATATTCTACGTTAGCTTCTAATCGTCGTCAGAGCTTATTGGTACAATTTCAAAAATGGTTGAGAAAATGGAAAATTAGAGCCAAACGAGACCAAGTCTACACAAGTTACTTTCTCATTACGTAGATATACTGTTACCGCACAAACTCGACTAACAAAATGGAAAATATACCCAGAATACGCGGCCCAGCTCCGTTCCGATATACGGTAACAAAAGTTGCTCCGGCTAGAAGAACTCAGTCGAGAGGGCGGATTCTTTACGACCTTTGAATTAGGGCTGCACCCTAAATTAAACTGCGAAGCTTTAATATTTAACTAAGCTGAAATAAGGTTCGCATAAAGTAAAAGTTTGAGGCTTCACCACTGAACTACGACTTTGGCTTAAGTTATGCGGAAAATACAAGAACGTACTAATTTTGAATATTTGTTCTTACAACACATGCCCTCCCGTGAAGCTGATAAATCAGGAGATACTGTAAGGAGAAAGCGAAAAGTTTCTAGGTATACACCTGGATAGACGTTTAACTTGGAAGAAACTGATTTTCAGCAAGAGAAAGCAGCTTGGTATACAGTTCACTAAACTTTATTTGCTTATTGGTCGCATATCCCAGTTGGCCCTTGAAAAGAAGCTTACCATTTACAAAGTGATTCTCAAACCGATTTGGAGTTATGGAGTTCAAATCTGGGGTACTGCAAGTAACTCCAACCTGAAAATTCTTCAACGCTTTCAAATGAAAACGTTTCGTACCATTAATTACAGACGCACCGTTGTTCGTTAGCAATCATATAAGTCATCTTGATCTCCGGATGTGTACTGTGCGCAAAATTGCTAAGTGAACGAGTAAAAAGTATCTTTCGAGACGGAAGTGCATCCTAACCCTCTGGAGTAAATTGTATTCTTATAATATTATTATATTACTCCACTAACCGCAAGTTAAGTTAAACACAATGTTATTATTTTTAATGTAGGTTAATAACTCCTGTTGACTTAAATATTTACACCATTAATTTATTGTCTTCGGGCAGATTACTGATATATGTATTTTGAGATTTAATAGATAATTGCCAGTTGTAACCCAGTCGTAAAAGCACAAGACCCCTCAGTATGGCTAAGAGAACGTCAATATAGCTTCATCCGGCCTGCTTGTTATCACCTATAATTCTGTAATCATACATGCAAATCCCGCTAAGAATAAAAACCAAATAGTTTACATAAAAATACATATACTCTGCAAAAAAACATGCATGCATGAAAATGCATAAAAAAGACACACAATCGTAATATAGAAATGTTATACACTATCAACAATAGCTAAGAAATGTTCACGAGCTTAATGCTGAACCTACATGCTTGAATGCACTCCTTAAGTGTAGTTAAAGAAAAACCAACAGTGCTTAAATTCCTCACACAAATTCATTTAGTACGACTGCCTTTGGCAGCTTGAAATCAGCTAACGCGTACGCCGGCAGAATGATGCAAGCGCTTGGTACTGACGTGCTGATTCAGCAGGTAAGCGCTCGTTGCTTTCGGACGAGTAATTGCTCATGAAAGCTACTGCTCACTATGTTTCAATCACTTCATAATTCGCTGTTATTATTCTGTTCCTACAGTGTCCTGGATCACACATATCGTGGGAATTATTTATAGAAATTAACTTTGCGTTATAGTTGCACCAAATGGTCTCATATATTGACACGATCGACTGCTTCCTTTAAGCTAGAATAGCGGCGTCTGGCTATGAAGAATTATTGGTACCTCGTTGTTGTTTCCAAGGTGGATATCGGTTCAAGAATAACAAGGCGTCGACTGCTCTTAACGCAGGCCAACACAAACTTTCAAGTGCACTTTAATGCTCCGTGTGGCGTCCCTTCTGTTTGGACAAAACGCACCAACCGTCTACTAGCGAGCGACTACTCTCCGGGCTTTCGTTTGAGCACAACTTGCTTTGTTCTATTAATAGCCGCAACAATGGCATCAGCTGGTTTACATCGTACAATCTGTCTTGCGAAACACTCGTTGCATGTTTTAAATACATAATTCGTCTTAACCTTATTATTAAAACGTAAAGAATACAGCTTAAATCTAGCAAGGTGATTATTAAATACCAAGGTGACAAGAACTAGCTCGTTACAAAGTCAATCCTGGGACACACTGTATATTTGGCCGAAAGTATATTCGGTTCGAGCAAGGTAGGCATCTAATCAGCATGCAAAATATCGTCTTTCTCCAACAAATAGTTTGTGTGTCCTGAACTCCAACATGCAGATAGAGCGAGAGACGGACAGACCCGGGCCGGGGCCCTGAAAGGCAAACATTTGCTCGCTGGACCATTTGCTTACATTTCTTTATTTGTTTGAATAAAATGTATAAAACTACATGTGTTTAAAATCTGTCAGTTATTCCTGCCAGTACCTCTATATATACTATGTACAACCATTTCATAGGTAACCTGTCTGTTGACAATGCAGGGCCAACAAGTCAACAAAATAAAAATGGCTGTCAAATACTTTCATTAGAGGTTATGTGCTGCGACGAAGGATTAAAGAGTTGGCCTTACCTGGTGGAGAAAGCTGTAATTGTTATTTTTCCGTATGGTAAATATCGGTCTTATTTGCCTAACTCGCCGAGAAGGATCGGGGGTTCCAGCTACGCTGAAAAAGAAAACTAAAGGAGATGGCGTCAAGTCCTCGACGTCGACCAATCCTTGGGTCGGACCTCCCCAAGGTCAGAGATATACCAAACAAATCAAAATAACAAGGGAACCAATAGCTAGTTACAATCTTTATTTGGTTCTATAGTGCGGCAATTACAACAACGAATTCGCATAAAACACATACCACCAACATACATAGTAACACTATAATCAATAAAAATCTATCACAATAATTACCAATAATATTATCACAACCAACAATTACAAATACATATCACAGTTGACCTAAGAAGCCAACGCATTGTGCCATAACAAGTAAATCAGCCTGAAGGGCGCTAGGTACATCGTAATCACCTCAATAGTGCTCAAAACTTATATTAATCAAATATACGCAGTAACATGTCTAAACATGTAACCAGTAAAGTTCACCGTGAAACGGAAATCGACACGATACGAGGCATGACTACATTAACCTAGAAACATAACCAAAGAAGGCTTTAAATAAGCAACTAATCTCCGTTAAGCGGAGTGCAAAACCAAGGGTGCGAATAGTGCAAGCAAAAGTGTAAGGCCAACATTTAACCCCGAACGTTGCAAAAGGATTCTTGGCGACCAATGTGGGGTTCGAAAGAGCTATTGTAGGGCCCTGTCTACTTTGTGGCTAGGTGGTACTATAGTGCAAACAAATTTTTAGGGTGTTAGGATGTATTGACCTTAGGTGTTATTTTATGATTGACTTCTAGCTATAGAATTGGTTATTGGTGTGCTTTGATGAGTGAATCTTTTTGATGATTTCTATTTTTATTGGCTGCGTGTTCGTGTAATTTGTTGAGTGTTTGCTGACCTAGTTTTCCTGAGTTTTCGTTGTGTATCCTTTGTGTAGATTGTTTTCTTGCCTTTTCAGGATTATAGTTTTCTTGCCTTTTCCTTTGGAGTGATGATTAGGATTTTGGAGTGTGATTGGTATGTTTGAGAGGTACACTTTTGTGGATTTTGGCGCCAACGTTGGGCTCGCACCCACGACCCTGAGATTAAGAGTCTCATGATCTACCGACTGAGCTAGCCGGGCGATTGTATGGCCATATAAAATCGAGGGAGCTTCTTAATATAAAGACATCAGGAGATTCATGAATGCTACAACAACCACTTGAATATGCTCTTAACAATATTGTTTAAACGTAGAATTGCGTAAATAATTTACGGGAGCTTGTATTCTAAGCGATAGATTGCCGAGGTCGGGTCACGAACCTCAGTCGAAAAGTAGCTTATAATTTGTTTTGTGATTTTTAACCTGCAAATGGCGGAGTACAACCTCCGACAAACAGGGCCGAAAATACCGCGGCTTGGCCGTCAAACACAGCTAAAACGCGCTACGGGTAAGTGCAAGCATCCTACTATAATTCTTCCAAAACTCCAATGTACTATTCTGCTATATTTTGTAGTAGCCCGATTAGTTTAAGCGGGAGCCACCGGCACTACAGAGGGGCCTCGAAGCTAGGAAGCTGGCCTGCTACTCTAACAGTTAGCACGCACTATACCGGCAACCCGAGATCATAATTTAGCATAATAAAAGTGAGCCGAGGTAACTTTTTTTTTCAATATCGTGTATTGTCAGATCAACATACAGGTGTTATACATGACATTGAGGATCTAGCTAGTAAATGACAAGAATACATAATTACAAAACTATACTAACGTCTTAGACGAATCAATTAAATTTATATTTTTTTAAATTATTGTTAAGGATTAGCTTAATCACTATCGTCTTCAAGAGCTATGAGATCTTGCGGCATTTTTCGTTTTAATCGGGTATGTATGTTTTTATGACAGAGGTTGAAAAACACTACACCATCGAACGCACTTGAATTTATGAAGAAATTTTTTAGCACTTTTTAACATGAAGGCTTGGATTGTCGATACACCCAATTCAAGGTGGAGTTGATCGTTACGGATGTACCAAGGGGCGTTTACAGCAGTTCGAAGAATCTTATTTTGAAATCGCTGCAATTTCAGCATATTGGTTTTAGATGTGATGAGCCAGACCGGGCTAGCATACAGTATTAATGGTCGTAGTAGGGTCTTGTATAACAGCATAGCACATTCATGTTTGAGTGAGGACTTCCGATTGATCAGAGGGTAAAGTTGTCTTAGTCTATTGTTACCTTGCGAGAGCTTTTGGTTTATGTGGTAACTCCAGTTTAGACGAGTGTCTAAATGAACTCCAAGGTATTTGATGGCACTGTCCTTTGGGTTCCATCGTAAGATAACTCTGCTTATTTCGATGTTAGGTGGGTTGTCAATACGCT
Organism: Agriotes lineatus; assembly: GCA_940337035.1. Lineage (NCBI taxonomy): Eukaryota > Metazoa > Arthropoda > Insecta > Coleoptera > Elateridae > Agriotes > Agriotes lineatus. Next base: position 89,238 of record CALNHX010004344.1, read on the forward strand.
TCAGTGCGAATATCTTAGCTTGGCATTTTGCAGGGTTGATTAGGATGTTCCAGTTGTTGTACCATTTAATAATATTGTTAACGGCATTTTGTAATTCGTAGACTGCTTCAGCCAAGTTTGGGCTCTGTGTGATTATGGCCATGTCGTCGGCGAATATGGCTAAGGATGCTGTTACTGTTGGTATATCCGAGGTATAGATGTTAAAGAGGAGTGGCCCCAGATAACTTCCTTGAGGAACACCTGCGCGGATTTCTTTGGTTTGTGATATATACGAGTTTACTTTGACTGCGAATGTTCTGTGCTCGAGGAAGGAGAAGATGATTGTTTGCAGGTAACTGGGTATGTTCAGGTCCAGAATCTTATTCTTCAGGCCTTCTATCCAGACCCTGTCGAAGACCTGTGCTACATCGAGCAGAATCATTGTGGGCTCATTTTTGTTTTCAAAGCCAGTTGCGATGATTTCACTGACCCGTTAAAGTTGGTAGCATGTAGAGTGTCCTCTTCTAAAGCCAAATGGGAGGGTGGCAGGGTATGAAGTGTTTCGATGTCTTTCAGTAGTCTGGTGTAGATGATTCGTTCGAGAACTTTGGACAGGGTGGTTAAAAGACCTATAGGTCTGTAACTGTTAATGTGATTTTTGTTTTTTCCCGGCTTGGCAAACATGAGTATGTGCGCTTGTTTCCATTTCGTGGGGAAGTAACCTTTTCGAAGGCATCCATTAAACAGAGTTGCTAGGTATGCAAGACATTTCTTGGTTAATTTCTTAAGTACCATATTGGGTATAACATCACATCCGGGTGTTTTCCGTGTAGGTAAAGCTGCTATGACTTGGGCTATTTCTCTGGGTGATGTTGGTTCGATGTTTTCCGGAGTGGGAAGATTTCTCTCGACGTGGTTAATCACATTAAGTGCCTGCGCTGGGTTGCAGAGGTTGGATGGTGTGAATACCTTTTCGAGATGAGAGGCAAACGCTTCGGATTTTTCAGCATCTGTGGTAAATGTGTCTGCTCCAGAGATAAGAGTAGGTAGTTCGTCATGTTGATTTAGAATTCGTTTGGTGGTTTTCCACATTCCTGGGTCACCCGGGCCGATATCGGAGATGTATTTTTTTTTATGACTCAGTTTTGTACTCGTCTAGCTCCCTTTTGATTCGGTGTGTAAGGTAGTTTAGTAGTTGTTTGATTACAGTGTTTCGTGTTCGTTGCCACTGCCTTCTTGCTTGGCTCTTCTCTTTAATTAGATTGATTATATTGTTTGGAGGATGATTGTAGTCATAGCATGGGCGTTTAGTTGTGGTTGTAACTGAAGAGATGACTGCTTCAGTTATTGAGTGTGTAATGTCTGTTACCGTTGCTTCTAGATCCTCTGCGGTGTTTAGGTTATTAGGCCCTTTAAGATTTGCATCTAGTCGCATTTGGAATGTGTCGCAGTTAATTGGTCCGTTGATTAGTTTAATGGGAAGTTGCCTTACTTGAGGTATGGTTAGAAAGGACACTAAGACTCGTAAGTGGTCGGAATTTAGTTCGGGTATTACCCTTTGGTTTATCTGTTTGGAGAAGTTTTTTAACTTTAAACAGTAGTATTTCAGTAAACGACGAGCACAAATAATACAGCCAGCCCCGAATCTAATCTAAAATTACATAAAGTGGGACGACAAGGCAAGACGATCGGTATAGCATCCCTTATAATATCTAAGCGAGTGATTCGCCTGCAGGAGTACACACCCAAATCTAATTATTCTGGTTGTTTCCTTGCAGTCTGCGCACCTGGGGCAACAGAGATGTGAGGGCCAAGGACATCGGCTTGCAGTAGCAGTTCGAATGCCAGTGGAGGCAACGTGGAGCCTGCAGGTAAGCAACAAGCAAACTCGTATTCCCTAGCGGAATCCAATTGCAATATGTCAATTCCAGGAGCACATGGCTGAATCCAAGCAAAAATTGAGTCCCAGCAAAAATTGGCTGAAAACGTTCAAGATTCCCAAATAAGCCCCCATAAAGAGGCAGGAGCTATCGTCAGTTTACCTAAGTTGAAGAGTAGCCAGAGCGAACGTGCAAGGGGTAACGTTGGCCCGAAATAAATCAGCCGTGGGAAAAGACGTAAGTAAATCAACCGAAAATCACTAAATACGAACGTCAAAAAGACATTTGTGCTCTAGGTCCTCTATGAAACTAATGGAGATCAGCCAAACCAACAGACTTTTCGAAGCACTAAACTGCCAGGGCACAACCAACTTGCACGAAATTTTGAATGGAAAAGAACGTGAGAAATCCAACCAAATTTTTAACAAAATTACAGGTTATCAAACACTTCCCAACATTTTGGAAAAGGAACCTCAAAAAAAAACCTGAAAAATTTTACTGTACCATGAGATAACAGCACTGCAATTGTTAATAAATGCGCGTAAGGTTGCCTAACCACTAGGCGTAAATGTATGTAGAATTGGGTCAGAATAAATGCAAAAGATAAAATTTAGTTAATTACTAGGAGAGTTGTATGCGAAACCACCTATTAATTATAATGACATTCTTAAAACTAAAATACAACTAGCTAAGTCTTCACTAAAGCATGCGAAATTACAAATTAAAGCCACCTACTAGAGCTTAAAAATAAAATTCAACTAGCAAATTTTCACTAATACAAGGGAAGCTCCAAAATATCCGTAACAGTGTCACTGTCAAAAATTCAGTGGCGTTGATTAGCAATTTTATGAAACACAGTATCCAAAGGTTTTTTTTTTAAGAAACAGTGTATAGTTTTTGTTACCTTGCCTCGCATTTTACTTTAAAGAATATCACCCTTGGTTACTTCTAATGTAGACGTAATTCTAGAAGTCTAAAAATTTCTAAGCACGTCCTTTTAAAAAGTCAGTTTGACATATTGCAACACAGCCACCAATATCAAAAAGCAATGTAAATGCAATATAGTTCACTTTTCTGCTACCTGGCATTCTTATTTTATTTCCTTGTACACTTGCTTTCAAAACTTTCGCGTACACATTCAAAATCAAGTAACAAAGATTTAGCAAAAGTTTAGTTGTGTGAACTGGTAATTTTGAGATTAGGTTAAAGATGACATTGACAGCATCAAAACTTTGCCTTACTCTGTCAGTCAACTTTTCAAAAGTTTAAATGTCAGAGTGTGTAATTACAACCCTGATTTAATACAGCGAAAAATAGGTGTACGCGAAAGTTTTGAAAGCAAGTCTATTTTTATCTTTACGGTCCGAGAAATAGAACCTTTCGCTACAAGTACGGTAATGGTATATACATAAAAGTCATGAAAGTGAAGCTTTACTAACGAGTAAATTCTAGACTCGGGTCCTTCGTCGCCTCGTCCATAAACATTGAACTAATACTGTAAAAATCCATTTACCGGACTTGTAACGTAGACAACTATTGCTTGGCGATAGATAGATTACGTAAAACTCAAATCGCACTTTAAGTGCATTTAAGAATCAAATAGGGAAAAATTGAAGAGGTATATAGTCGAAGATTGATGTAGAACGCTACAAAATACGACGATGTTTAAAGTCGAGCACGTCTGAAATTGGTAAACTTCTACATATTATAAACCATGATACACATAAAAAAATCTGTAAGACCTTCCTTGAACCGAAATGAAAACAACCAAGGAATCTAGAACGGATCATTGCTGCGTTTGTTAATTTTGTTTTTAGTTAAGTTTAATTGCCACACTGTTAATTCAAGTTATTAAAAACACGAATAAATTTATTAAAAGCTGTTGTTAGTAAGAACCCAAAGAAGAGAATACATGTAAGAACAGTAAAACATTGTTGTTTCAACGACAACAGTTACTAATTTACATATATTATTAAATTACTTATTACGTATTTACTTAGTTCAGAAAAAAAACAACACCTCAACGTTCAACACTCCAAATCTGAATTTCCAAACTCGACCTTACGTTTGTGGAAGCATAGCAAATCCCTGTGCTTTGTGTTCTGTGTAAACATCGCAGAATAATTCAGCATAACCCAAACTATTCCTGCTCTGAGGGTAATATAAGCAATTGTCCGACGACTTCTACGAAAACTGTTTTAGTAGCGCGCTTTCTACATTTCACTTTAAATAATTAGTAACACAGTTTTGTAGCATAACAGCGCAATTTCCTAAAACTAAATGCTCACTCCAGCTTTAAAAATATAGTTTTATTATATCCGCCGAGCCGCTTGAGCTGTACCGCTGAAACTTTAGCATTCAGAGACATTTATCTCTTGAAATATGCATTAAATGAAAAGCTCTGGTATATCTAGTTAAATTTACATAATTAAAAAATGCAACAGATGGTGCGCTTCTTATGTTCAGAACTGGGAATGTCTAGACATTCTTTATTTTCTTCAAAGTAATTGTGTTGCTCGAATGCTGGCGTAGAGTAAATAATATATTTTATCCGCAAACGTCACAAAAGTGACAACTTATATGTCTTATTGACAAGGTGAAAGTGTCACTTTATCTGCCTAAGCACACAAAATCGTTGCTCTCTTTCTTTCTTTCTATATTTGTTCGCTATCTCCTCCGAAGATACTGGGCCGATTACATTGTATGATAGCTTAAAATTTTGCTAGTTTTTAGACTTAGATCGTAGGCCGGTTTTTATTTTCAAAAAGAGCACGAAAAAGTTTTAATTTAAATAAACCTTTAAGCAGCGGATCGGAGCATCTGTCGCCGTGGGTTATGGTGTAACAGCTGCTGTGGCCGTGTGCTATTAGCTCGGGTGATTTAGTATGTTCATATATCATTACAGTAGCGCGTTATTTGAACAACAGGGGCAGGGGTACAGTGCTCGCCTGTCACGCGGGTTCGATTCCCGGCCGATGCATCCTTTTTTTTAAATTTATATTAATGAAATTTACCTGAATACGTTTGCGGATAAAATAGTATATGTTATTCGGAGTAAAAGTGACCTTATGTGGTTAGCTAAATTATTTGCCTCACTAACGTTGGCTAAATAAACTTCACCTTCGCCACATAAAGTATCGCTTTTACTCCTAATAACATAATCTACTATTATTTTTCACTGATCTATTATTTGTTGTTTATATATGTAATACGAGATATATAAAGTAGTCCTCAACGCTCTAAGGCGTTATGAGCGGGCGTAATGATAACGTCCGCTCATTATGCCTTCTCGAGAGGTAGTTCAGATACTTAGTTCGTGAAGCAAACAGCGAGAATCTCAAACTAAAGCTTCCAGAATTATGACGGAATTCGCCAGATAACTGTAGCAATCAAATGAGCTACACAGAACTGGCTCAATCCCCACGGTATTAAATGGATTTAAATAAAGGGTAATCAAAACATGTTACCCGATTCCTTTGGCGAGCTCCTTTCTACCCACTAGAAAGGTCGCGTAGCTAGCACAAAATCATGTGCAGTAAAACCCCAAACAGCCCATACAATGGTCGGAGAATAGCGATTAAGGGGAGCTCCGAACCTGCGCTGTAAAGAAAATTGAAATCCCAAAATAGAATCACGGACGCCTTAAGTCGCGGCACGAAAAGCTTCAATCGACTTACCCCAGATCAATTTGGGCCACGTGTAGAAATGGGTCAGCAAAGCGCTTTAATCCGCCAAAATTAGCGTACGGAACAAATTCTCAGCAAATCTCCAAGGTTGCATAAGCCTCCGCCATCACCAGCGGGGCAAATTGCACCAAACATAAACTGCATGCCCGCAAAATCACTGGATAATTCAAAAGGACCTAAAACTGTCAGCCATCACAGCATCAAACCGAAAAGACGCCGAAAGCAGAAGCATGTTCCTGCTCGTGCCGAAAAACGAAACGCAAACAAGAGGGAAGCGCGCGAAATTCAAATCCTGTACTAGAGACATCGAAAAACATAGACGGCGTGCACAGAACGGAGAAATTGTAAAGGCGCAATCTAAACGTAACAACAAGTAACAAGTTTTTCAAAAACAAAAATTACATCAAACTCTTGTTTTACACATGCAGCAACCCAGGGTCTATAAAATACAACACACAATATAAAGTACTATGCAAGACCAAAAAACTGGGATAACCCTTGATAAAGATGTTAGCATAATTTGATTGGGTTAAACAAAGCTTTAAACAATTACGTTTATTATAACAATTCTGATTCATAGCAACGCCTAAACAAGTTGGCGATTAAGTTAGAAATACCTAGCAACTGTACATATTAAGACAGTCACATTCACAACAGACCATACTAACTGTCCCAGTCATTTTATAGTCTTCCATAGTACATTCGTGGGTTCATGGAAGTGAACAATAATAAAATTCTTTGAAGATCGATATAACAAAACTTTGTTTTATTTCTGATTCTTTCAAACACCCATTTTCGCCAAGTTTAGTTACTAGAATAGAGCTCAACATTACAATAAAAATACGGGAACTACTTGAACATCCAGCACAGAATAATTTTGCTAACCTGTTTCTCCATGCCACTGTTCGACAACCTTCTGAATTCTGCAACCGCACGCCGCTGCTTTCCAAGTGACTCCATGATGGCCGCTGGCTTGAACTCGAATAAACCCAATTTCTTCCGAAGAAACTTGTAATTGCACCAAAAATGATCATTCAAGCACTAAGCTTGGATTAAAACGCTGTTCACAAATGACTGCTATTTATTTTCACGTAAGTAAATGTTTCACAACAAAACACACAGATCTCGTGTCAAAACAATTAAATTAACCTCTAAAATTCACGACACGGGGGCTACCCCGTCGAATGTGGATTATGAAGTCTCCGAAATTTCGGCGTTCTTCCCTTCTATACCCACCGGAAAACAATAGGTGAGTGCTTAAATCTAAAACCATTTAATGGCTGAAACTTACATCACTTAAGAACAATTACACAGTGACGCTTTAAAACCAAATCTAACCTTTAATTACAAAAATGCGTTTGCTATTGTAAAAAAGCCTTACAGGTAAATGAAAAATGAATTATACCATTGCGTTCAGAGCATTTCGGTGAACAAATGTCCAAACTTCAACACCGATTCGTTCTGATTACATATCGAAACGTGTTTAGCATGAGTCGGCCTTTTCCCTACACAAAACCCACCTGTGATGTCTTAAAAGCGATTCCACAGCTCTATTGCACGTGTGTGAATATTATCTACAAGGGGCAAATTTATTAGCGAAGATATGCACACATAGGCTGACGTGAGCAAAGTCGCGGAGTCCAACAGCTCTGCTAGTGGATGAAGGCCCCAATATGTCCAATAATACCTCCTCCAAATATATACCTGCTTTACAAAGTGCATGGACTCTTCTGAAGCATGTTTGGTGCAATAATTTCATTTTGTGTTGACAAAAACTCTCGGCTTCTATTGGAACCCAAGCAGGCTTCGATTGCCGTTCCACCGCACACCAACGGCTCAACCTGCTGCGCCAGTGCACTGATTGCATGATGTTTTGGTGTTTTTGCCCGGTTTTATACTAACTTTTAATCGTATACACTGCATGTTTAGTTTTTATAAGATCACTCTGACGCACTGTAAAATGCACAGTGCAATCGCACATGACCGTATCAAATTGTTCTATTCTGTGCCAACTAATAATAACCTGTGACCCTATACGTTTGCTAGCACTTTGTGTGGCTAAAATTGGATCTGAAGTGTATTTTAACTTGGTTTCGCCAAAATATAACCCCACATTTTTTGGCAGCCAATGAATGAATCCCGATCCTACTTGGTGATGCGTGAAATGCACTTTGCGTGTGTGCTTAACTTAAACTAATTTTGCGTTATATGGATACTAAAGTTTACTTTTGAAACAAACTTATGCCTTAAATGTGACTAATTACAACGGTCGATAAATTCTACAGCAAGCAAATCTGTTTGTGCAAGCAATTTTCCTTTTGCAAATGAAACTTTGTTAATTCACTTGTTAAATCTACAACGTACACACCAATATTACAGTAATATATATAAAAGAAAGTCAAAGCCCTTACTAATCAACGCAGAGCTGTAATCACTGGTACTGGGAACTTAAAATTTGGCAAAAAAGTTCATTTTGTTAAGTGAGGTAGTGCTAAGAAAATATTTTTTTTAATTCGACCCCTAAGGGGTGAAAAGAGGTACATTTGTTTTCACGGATTTTTCAATATCTCCTAGGACCGATAAGACATCGAGTTGGATTTTGCTTGCAAATATTTTTACTGCAAATTTCTAGAATGGAAATTCAGGATATGCCGCTGTAATATTATAAGTACTTCGATATTATCTGGTTCTGTGTGATAACTCGTTGCACAACATTAAAAGAGTGTCAGTTTGATAGTCTAAATATTCTGTCAAACTTACACGATTTGTTATGGTGAAGGAAGTTTGAGACGTATACCCCGAATGTGTTTGAGGTATGGTATTCGATGTGATTATTTTTTGAGTAAATTTAAGAACAAAGAAATATTTTACTGGCAGTTCGATTTGTTTGTATTAACCTAGCTGAAAGTCGTCTCCATAAAAACAGCATCAAGTTGACAAAAGTTATGTATTGCGTTGCCTAGTTAAGTTACTCCAGTATACTTGATTTTGTATTATCGAAATTATACAAGATAACTTAACTTAATCCAGCCTTCTGATTGGTTGATGTCGCTACGAAAAAAATAATCTATATGATATACAAAAATTGCAGCACTGAGAACAACGCAGAGCAGTAATACCTCGTAACAGAAATTTGAAATTTGGCAGGACGGTTAATTTTGTTACGTAAGGCCGTGCTAAGTAGGGATTTTTCGAAATTCGACGCCTAATGGAGTGAAAAAGAATGAATTTGTTTTGAAGGATTTGTCAATATCTCCTACGACCGATGAGATATCGAGTTGGTTTATGCTAGCGAAGCTTGTCAATGCAAACGTCTAAAAACGTATTTAGGACCCGGGCTCCGTAGCTCAGTGGTTAAGCATTCTGGCTACTGATCTAACGGCCGAAAGTTGGATTCCCGATCCCGGTGAAGTTTTTAAAAATTAAAAAATGCTGATGAAAACCTCAACAGAATGCTATCATTCGGAAGTGATGCCCTTCGTATCTGTTGTGTTTGCGAGGGTAAAGCGTAAAAGAGGCTTTTTAAAAATCTTATCCCTAAAGGATTAGAAAAGGGGTAAAAATGAAAAGGTGTAGCAGGTTAATATTGACTTTTTTGGGTATGCCCCAAGTGGAGTAGAAAGGACTTTCCGAAAATTCATCTCCAAGTGGTTGAAGTGGGTATCCTGCTATAATATATATTAGTTTTACTTCGACACGAAGTGTACGAAGTATTGAAATTCCCTCATATCGAAAACCACTCTGAGTCAAATATTTCTAAAATTCGAGCCAACCGACTAATGAACCCACTATATCAAATCTCCGTCTCGGCGGTGCGGATCTTTTGGTGAAGATCCCATCCTACTAGATCAATATTGGGGCGTGCCTAAACGTGCTCTGCGGGGGATGTATGTTCGTATGTGTACACGATTCCGGTCGCCAGGAACCTTCCTGAAGTCTTGGATCGTTTTCATACGATAGGTCCCCCGAAAATGAAGGCAACATCAACTTTTGAGCTATGGTCGTCGGCAAAAAAAATTTTTTTTGTTTTTTTTTTTATAAATAACTGGTTCATAGCATTTCATTGTATTAGCGAAACGGAGTGATGCTGAGTATCGAAGTATTCTTGGAAAGCACGGAAAGGCGCTTTTCTTGGGTGGGGGGAGGGTACAGTATATTTGTATTTTATAATTAACAATAAAAATATAAAAAACAAAGCACTGACTCATCAACGCAGAGTTGTAATACCTGGTACCAAGAACCTAAGACTTAACAAAAAAGCCGCTTTAGTTACGGTACTTAGTTTCATGGTACTTCGCTATCAAGAAATTATTTTTCGAAATTCCATCCTTGAGGAAGTGAAAAGCGGTAAAATATGTTTTCATGAATTCTTGAATATAGATCCGATGAGATATTGACTTAGTTCTTATTTACAACAACTTCCCATAAAATATATAAAAATGTTATTCAAGAGTTTGTGCGAATCTCGATTCGGAAGTGAATTATAGAATTTTTCACATCTTTTGTGTTAGTTGAGTTAGAAAATTCTTTTTTTACGTATATGTGTCTTTTTAAAATATTTAAAAAGCGTTTTCAAAATGTCGTCCCTAAAGGGGGACAGGGGGGAAGGTAACAGTTAAAAAAGGCAAAAGATTACAATTATTGGGTCAATATTAGATCTTGCTATAATGTATGAATACAACATTAAGTCGAAAAACCTTTGATAGATTTTATTCATTTTTGGCCAAGGGTTTGTACCAATGTACAGCTTTTGTGGAATAAACCCTAATTTCGGAAATTACAAGGTGTTAGAAACTTTATCACAATAAATTATTCATCCATATTTTTTTAACCCCGTGTATAATCACTACCAATGTTTTTTTATGAATAGCTACTTTAATTTATAAGCTATTTCTTCTCTTACAAAATTTAATTGCGAAAACGGTTTAGTCCCAAAAAAATATTTGAGCCTGAATCAGTATTTGTAACTTAACACTTAACACTCCTGTTTAATCTTGTCTTTAACAGATTAACCAGATATAAATTTATAATTATTCATTTAAATTTTACGAAACATTCTAAAAGTTAAAAGCCACCAAAAACGCAATATTGCATTATGCAAGCGCGGCGACCTACTCACAGTCAAGTTTAAACACCTCGCAGTCGCCGCTCAGCATTTTTACACGGCTTCGCGTACACAATTACGCAAGGCCGTGACAAGGTTTAAATGCCTACAATCGCAGCTCAGCATAAAAGACGCTCGAGTTCATGGAGTCCATATCATATCACGGAAGCAAAACCGCTGAGTATTGTTTTGCAAGACTAGTAAATTAACCTACTGAATATAATACATTGCACCTGTTATTAGAAATGAACTTTGTATATTACTATGATCTAAGCAAATTTGTTTGTATATATAGAACAATTATTTTTGTAATAAACCAGTCTGCATTTACTTGTTAGATTCACTTACTGCGTCGCTGTGGGTCCAAGCCTATAAATAATTAAGGGATGTGAGGCTGCATCTCACACAGTGACGAATTATCATCCCTTTAAGTGGCATGACTAAGCTGTCTTAAAGCGGAACCTGCTGTCTCAGTTCTGCGCTTAACATAAGGGATGGAACCAGCAAAATAACGTAACGGACGCCTGATTTCCACAGCCTCCAGGCGAATCTGTTCATGGTCCTTCGAGCCGGATCTGTCTACAACTAAGAAGAGGTACATCCCGAGAAGAAAACAACATCTACCAACCCACCCGGTTCCCCGAAAATGGCAAACAATATGGAGGAATTCAATCAGCTAGCTGTCGCCCAAGAAGAACTCGGCCAGAAGATCACGCAGGTATTTTCTAACAGCAAAAAGGACCCTGCCAGCCGAAAAACAGAAGCTTACATCGCCAGCCGAAACAAGACGCTGGACGAAACTTGGAACGCCGTGACCAAAAATCACGCCAAAATGGTGCAGCTAAGTATTCCTACACATAATTATTTTACCACAGGGTATTACGAACAAATTAAAGCCATCTACTGCGAAGCAAAAAGTTATTTGCAGAGCTGTTTAAAGGCAACTGAAAATCCCGACCCCTCTGAAACTAGGAGGCGAGAGGAAACAGTTGTAAATCCCGAGCAAAAGGTTCGTATCCGAAAACTGCAGATTCGGATGCAGAATTTTAAGCAATCTTTGGACGACGCCGAACTGGAACAAGCACTCGGAAGGCCCGCCATCACAAAGAGGGAATTAAAGGAAGAATGGGACCGGGTGATCGAGATGGACGAAGAAGTCATGTCTAACGAGATGGATTCAAACCAGACGCACTTCAGTCCTGAATTTACTACGTTGAAAGACAGGTACCGAAATTTAATTAATTTGTTACAAGCACCAACAAGGAACGAGCAAGCGTCAGTCATCTCGCTTCCTCAAGTTAAAATCCCCATATACGAGGGAAATTATGAGGAATGGGCCACTTTTAAGGACCTATTCACCAAATTAGTAGATGACAACCAAAACATGGATGATGTCATCAAAATGCAGTATTTAAAAACGCATGTCAAGGGAGAGCCCAGCCGACTAATCCAGCATCTCGCAGTGACTCAAGCCAACTACAACACCGCTTGGAATTTGCTGCAACAAAGGTATCAAAATAATCGCCTTATTCTAACCAAATTGCTAGACACCATCTTCGATCAGCCGGTCCTCTCCAAGGAATCAGCCCAAGGGTTGAAAATATTGCATGACTCCACTAAGGAATGTGTGGAAGCAATCAAAAATTTGGGCATTTCCACCGACAGCTGGGGTCCGTGGATTAACCGAGTTATTACTCGAAAATGGGATCCTGAAACTAACAAATTATATGAGCAATCGCTTCAGTGCCCAAATGAAGTTCAGGATCACCAAACTCTAATGGCCTTCTTACAAATGCGGTTCCAATCCTTGGAATCCATTGATGGAGCTCGAAAACCAACTCAGGACAAGCCACAGAAAAATTACGCTGCCGGATATCTCAACTGCAAGATGTGCAATGGGGACCATTACATCGATAACTGTGGTCAATTCCAGAGGCTCTCCACCCACGAAAAGCAAGAAGTGGTAAGAACCTACCGATTGTGCTTTCGATGTTTGCGACACGATTCTAATATACAATGTCGTTCGTATTATAACTGCAAAATCTGCCGCTTTCCACACCATACTCTGCTTCACAAGGCACAGCCGCCATCAAAGCCGATACCTGCTCCGAAGATGAAGACGTTTTCTCACGCAGCAGCCATGCAGACCTCCAACGCTCCAGAGAAGAAGCCAAAACCCACAATCATTGCCGCCAACCTAGGCGCAAAGAAGAGCCAAGTGCTACTGGCCACAGCAACGGTTCAAGTTAAGGCAGCATCCGGGATGACTCATCTCTTGAGGGTCTTGATAGATCCAGGGTCTCAAGGTTCCTTCATCACCGAAGCCGCAGCCGAATTATTAGCGTTACCCAGGACCAAGGTTCGAGCAGAAATCTCCGGAATTGGGAACAGCGAAACAAAAGTCGCAAAATGGAAAATCACAGGTTTGATTACGCCAAGATTTCCAAGTAAATTTTCCTTACCTGTTACTTTACTGGTACTTCCCAAACTTACAAAAACCATGCCTTCATCACCCATTCCGAACATAAAAATGGATGCCTGGAAACATGTCTTCATCGCCGATCCAACCTTCAACCGACCTGGCCCCATAGATATACTTCTAGGCGCTGAAGAATATTCCCAAATAATTCTCGAAGGAATCAAGAAATCCAAAGATGGCATCCTAGGACAGAATACCGAATTGGGATGGATCTTATCAGGAACCATGGGAAGACGACCTCCCACCAGCCTTAAGGTCAACACCATGGTTGCCAAAATTGAAGAGGATGAGCAGTTGCAGAAATTCTGGAACATTGAAGAGGCTTCTCCTCAAAGGAAACTTTCCCCAGATGATCAGGTATGTGAAAATAAATTCACAGACACAGTCCAGCGAGACGTAGATGGAAGATACGTAGTAAGGATTCCATTCAAACAAACTCCAGTACACATGGGAAGGTCCAAACCCTCAGCATTGGCACGATTCATACATCTGGAGAAGAAATTAGGACAAGATCAAGATCTAGCAGTCCAATACAAGAAATTCATGCAAGAATACTTGGATTTAGGACATATGGAAAAGGTGGCAAGGGAAGATGAGAATAACGGCAAGTATTACATTCCCCACCATGGCGTCATCCGAGAAGCAAGTTCATCAACCAGGCTTCGTGTCGTTTTCGATGCCTCTAGCAAGGCCTCTCACGGAAAATCCTTAAATGAGATGATGTACGCTGGACCTAAACTTCAGCAAGAACTGGTCGACATTCTACTTCGATGGAGGACACACAGGATTGTTTTTTCTGCAGACATTGAAAAAATGTACCGACAAATCAGAATGAACAACCAAGACCAGGAGTACCAAAGAGTCCTATGGAGATTCGACAAATCACAGCCAATCAGGGAATATAAGCTGTGCACCGTCACTTATGGAACCGCATCAGCTCCCTATCTTGCCATTCGAACCTTGCATCAACTCGCACAGGACGAAAAGGTCTCATTTCCATTAGCTTCAGAAGCAGTGAAGAAAGATTTCTACGTGGACGACGTGCTTTCTGGGGCCGACACTGTGGAAGAAGCGATCCAACAACAAGGTCAGCTCATTTCCTTACTAAAGCGTGGAGGCTTTACTCTACATAAATGGTGCAGTAATGAGTCAGCCATCATTCAAGAACTCCCAGAAGAGTTAAAGGAACAAACATACCTCGAAATAAATGAAGACGGCGTAAAAAAGTCCTTGGGCATTCACTGGTCTCCATATGAAGATGTTTTCTGTTTTAAGGTAGACGTTAAGCAACAGGAATCCACCAAACGCACCATACTATCCGAAGTTGCCAAAATTTTCGACCCATTGGGATGGTTAGCACCCGTCATCATCACTGCCAAGCTACTCATCCAAGAACTATGGCTCGAAAATATCAAATGGGATGACCCAGTGTCTGAAAATATCCAAGGCAAATGGGAGACGCTCAGGTCTCAACTCAAGGCAGTGGAAGAAATTACCTTACCAAGGTGGTTGTTTATCAAAAGGGAATCTCTAGTAGAGCTGCATGGATTCTGTGACGCCTCCGAAAGAGCTTTCGGGGCCGCGATTTATACCAGAGTCACCACGTCATCCGGCCAAGTCAAGGTATCCTTATTAATAGCCAAATCCAAGGTGGCACCAGCCCGAGCCAAGACGACATTACCAAGACTGGAACTCTGCGCAGCAGTACTCCTTTCCAATCTACTTCAAAGGGTAATTGCAGCATTAGACCTTCCTAAGGTGTCTATCTTCGCCTGGACCGACTCCATGGTTACATTAGGATGGATAAAAGGAGACCCGGTACGATGGAAGACGTTCGTCGCGAATCGAGTAGCCGAAATCAACAATTTAATTCCGGCTCAACATTGGAACCACGTCAAATCCGAAGAGAATCCTGCAGACGTCATCTCCCGAGGCACTAGTCCAGAAAAACTAAAGAATCATCTCCTATGGTGGGACGGACCGAGCTGGCTAGTTAACAAGAGTTCATGGCCGTGTCAACCAGACACCGCAACCACCGAGGAAGAAGCAAGAAGTTACACTGTGCATCAAACTACCATTCCTCAAGACGAGAAAGAAGTCGTTCATCGTTTTTCTTCTCTAACAAGAATGGTACGAGTCATGTCACATTGCCGAAGATTCATCAACAAGTGTAAGCGACTTCCCACTCAATCAGGATGCCTATCAGTGAAGGAAATGGACGACACCATCCTCCTACTCGTTAAGGTCATCCAAGGAAGTGATCCTATTTTGAGGGCAACAGGATCTCAACTCCGGCAGAACAAATATGTGAGTTCCAGTAACAAGCTTGCCAACCTCAATCCCTTCATCGATCAGCATGGAATAATCCGTGTTGGAGGAAGATTAGAAAATTCCACCTTGTCCTTCAATGAAAAACACCCAATCATACTCCCGTACTCCAGTCATATTTCCAAACTAATAATCCAAGAGGCGCATCTACGCACGCTGCACGGTGGCACCCAACTCACTCTCTCATATATCCGAAGAAAATATTGGATCATCAACGCGAAGAAAGCAGTCAGCTCCAGCATCCAGAAGTGTTTCCGATGTCTACGATACAAAGCAGAGGCAGCACAGCAACTGATGGGAAATCTTCCATCAACCAGAGTGAATTCAACTCCTCCATTCTTCCATTCCGGAGTGGACTACGCCGGCCCAATACAGATCCGAACATCCAAGGGAAGAGGGCATTCTTCGCACAAAGGGTACATTGCTGTTTTTGTCTGTCTATCAACCAAGGCAATCCACCTAGAGGCCGTCAGCGACATGACAACCAACAGCTTCCTAGCAGTCTTCAGGAGGTTTACTGCCCGAAGAGGACGCTGTGCACACCTATACAGCGACAACGGAACAAACTTCGTTGGCGCAAGAAAAGTGTTGGACAAGGAAACCCGCCAAACAATTGAAGGCCCAGTTGTCCAAGAAACCTTAGCAACCGGTGGTACCCAATGGCACTTCATCCCTCCAATAGCCCCTCACTTCGGAGGGATATGGGAAGCAGGGGTAAAATCAATGAAGCATCATCTGAAGAGAACTATTGGCCACGCTACTCTCACCTTTGAAGAGTTAACAACTCTTCTCTGCCAAATTGAGGCCTGCCTAAACTCACGTCCTCTATGTCCACAAGGCAACGATATTGAGGACACAACTGCTCTGACGCCAGGCCATTTCCTAATAGGGAGGGAAATCATATCGCCACCAGACCCAATCAACACTCCAATATCTTCAAATCTATCGAATCGTTGGAGGATAATCCAAAAGATCAAGCAAGATTTTTGGAAATCATGGAGCTCGGACTACCTTCATGGATTACAGCAACGAAACAAATGGAAGAAACCATTGGAGAACACTAAAGTTGGAGATTTAGTGTTAATCAAAGAAGATAGTATCAATCCTAGTAAGTGGCCTTTAGCAAGAGTCACTGCAACTCATCCAGCAGCCGATGGATCAGTACGAGTAGTGACGCTCCAGAAATCAGGAGGACATCAGCTAAAACGATCCATAGGCAGCATCATTCCATTACCAGCAACTACCGAGGAATCGCAGGAACCAGAGGCAGAAGATAAAATTTCAACTAACATTATCCAGACACGATCATCCCCAGCACCAAGGAAATCTGTCGCGTCCAAATGGAAACTGCTGTTACTCATCTTTACCCTTCTTACCACCAATACATTAAGTAAAGCAGAATTTAATATCCAAAAACCAGACAGCGGGTACTATGTAGAACACATTGGACACGGGAAGATTGAGAGAGGAACATTCCGGATCGAAATCCAGTTCGAGAGGGGGAAGATCGAAGAAGACTTCGAAACAGTCACAGACATGGTAGACAAATTCGACAATCTCTGCGACTCTGCAAAAGAACTGTCCGAAGACACATTATGCAAGACACTGGTGCATCATCTTCTGGAACAGAAAAAGCAAATGGAATGGATTAGAGATGGTATGGAAAAAATAATAACAAGACGAGAAAAAAGAGGAGTCCTTGGCACAGTATTAACATCAATTTTTGGAGTCAACGATGAAGTCTATCAAGATATAGACAGGCTAGACAAGAATCAACAGGAACTAATAAAAATGGACAGTCAACAATCCAAATTCTTGCTATCAGCACTTTCCAGGTTTAATGAAACCGAAGAACGAATCGACAAGAAGCTGGAACATTTCCAAGAAAAATTAAACCAAGGAATCCGGGCCATTAACCACATGGACAAATGGTATAAAGCAACCGACTCCAACCGACTAAATATTCACATTATCAGTGTGTACCAAGTCGCCACAAATGTAATTAGTGAACTGTGCAACTACCATATTCACATCTTAAACGTTCACTTCCAGCAAGGTAATCTGTACGAGCTAATAACACCTGCTCAAATTAAACAGATCCTCGCTAATGCAACCAGTAATCTTTCACCAAATTTGGAGATATTACCAACGCCAATTCTAAAGGTTGACATTGGGCATGACGACATCTACATCAACGTCCAAGGGTATTTCATCATAGTGGAAAAAACGGAATACTCCTTAATTAAAGTGACACCAATTCCTCTCCAAATCAGCAATGGATCCTACTGGATGATCGATGTGCCGAAAGGAATCTTCGCTGTGGATTACAACCTACAAATGTACTTCCACGAAACAGATGAAGAATTCAAAGAAGAGCTACAAATTTCTCCCACTACCTATGTTTGCAGTCCAACGGTAGTTAAAGGAATTGAAAACAACCCAAACTGCATCATTGACGATATATATCACCGAGTAGAAACCAGTCAATGTCTCCTACGAAGACATCGCATCCAGTCCATTATTTGGAAACAATTGTACATGGAAAACACCTGGCTATTTGTAGTCAGTAAACCAACCCGCATAGCAATCACTTGTAGTGGAAACAGGGAAGAAGTCACCGTCAACACTACAGGTGTCATTCAAATTTCATCGGATTGCATCATCCAAACTGCGAGGAATACATTAACCCCAAGGCACAACAGAAAATACAAGATCCTGGCTGGATACTCCAAGGCTATCAGTATCAATATTACCAACCCAATCACAACAAACTCATTTTCAGAAATCGCAGAGGAACCTGTACTAACTCAGTCAGACCACTTCGAAGACCTACAAGCATCGCAGTTAGATTTCCAGGAGCATATAAAAAACTTCACCTGGAAAGCCATCCGACATCATTCTCACCTGTCTATTGGGGTCACAGGCAGCCTTTTGGGAACCGCTGCCCTACTAGGAGCTATCTACTACATTCGGCAACGAATAACACGAAGGAAGCCACCACCCGCACAACCCCAGGCAGAAGAATATCCTCTCAAAACGCTCAATCTCGAAGAAACAATATAATTTATCGGTTTGCTTTTTTGTGGCTTAAAATTGGCAATATGTTTAATCTTGTCTTTAACAGATTAACCAGATATAAATTTATAATTATTCATTTAAATTTTACGAAACATTCTAAAAGTTAAAAGCCACCAAAAACGCAATATTGCATTATGCAAGCGCGGCGACCTACTCACAGTCAAGTTTAAACACCTCGCAGTCGCCGCTCAGCATTTTTACACGGCTTCGCGTACACAATTACGCAAGGCCGTGACAAGGTTTAAATGCCTACAATCGCAGCTCAGCATAAAAGACGCTCGAGTTCATGGAGTCCATATCATATCACGGAAGCAAAACCGCTGAGTATTGTTTTGCAAGACTAGTAAATTAACCTACTGAATATAATACATTGCACCTGTTATTAGAAATGAACTTTGTATATTACTATGATCTAAGCAAATTTGTTTGTATATATAGAACAATTATTTTTGTAATAAACCAGTCTGCATTTACTTGTTAGATTCACTTACTGCGTCGCTGTGGGTCCAAGCCTATAAATAATTAAGGGATGTGAGGCTGCATCTCACACAGTGACGAATTATCATCCCGTTAAGTGGCATGACTAAGCTGTCTTAAAGCGGAACCTGCTGTCTCAGTTCTGCGCTTAACATAAGGGATGGAACCAGCAAAATAACGTAACGGACGCCTGATTTCCACAGCCTCCAGGCGAATCTGTTCACTCCAGCCGTTTTATTTCTTTAGCTAAATAAAAACAGCACGCCGAAACCCCCACAACTGCGATTTGAGCAAACTAATTGAGGCCACCCGAAATAGGAAAATCTTTAAAACAGCGTTTTGCCGTAGCCCCAAATAAAACGCCTCAAATAAGAACAAACGCCGAAGAAAGGCCAGAGACCGCCTTCCAGAAACACGTTGAGCTGAAAATTGCAACGTTGACTTTAAAATACAGACTGCCGATCGCGAACCCCTCAACGTACAAAGGAAATCGCCGTCTATTCAAAGGGTTAGCCATGTAAAGAAGAAAGCGAAAGTGTCAACTCGAGGCGCTAAGCTACACCGGACCAAATTAACAAGAGATAGGTCAACGCAGGCGGGCCCCGCAATAATTGAAAACGTCCCTCGCGAATAAAATAAATTTCAGTTAATATAGACACACATATATCTCTGAACGCGTCTTTTTACAAAGAAGAAGATGGGCAACCTTAAAAAGGTCGCAGCGATTAATTAACAACGCTACGGCACAAAATAGTTAAAATAACACTAGCACTCCAGTAGCCCTGGAGAAGTCCAACGGCACCGACGCCGCAACCCGCAGCTAAGAAAGCTGCTGCATACACGCCGATCACAGAAAAATAGATTCGATCGATTTTAATCGAGTCAAACAAATCTACCGTCCGCTCGACGCCGCTACCCGCAGCTCTGCTTCCTCCAGGTCGCTATCCCAGCCACCGAAAAGCCCGAAACGTCTCCAACCGCTCCGCCGCCTCCAGGTCCAGCTCGTCAGCCGCTGCACCCCCAGACGACGCCCCCTGCCGCTCCACGCCGACGCCGCTCATGCGCTCCGCCGGAACCGCCACCGTCCGATCGTACGTCGCGCCCACTACGAGGAGGACGCCGTCACACAGACGGCCACCACGCACGCTGCCGCTCCCATTCAAGGAAGCCCGCAGCAATACAAAGACGCCGCCGCCGTCTACCCCTACGCTCAGCTTCTAAAGAGGAGAATCGCCGTCGCCCAGACGGCCACCATGCACGCTGCCACTCCCATTGGAGGAAGCCCGCAGCCATCCAAAGACGCCACCGCTAGGACGCGAGCCCCAGGTTCAAGAAGTCCTGGCCGAAGTTTTCCTGCCTCCAGGTCGACCGCCCCATCAGCTTCTCGCCCATGGAGACGCCCTCCACCGGGCCACGCGCTTTCCATATCTTATTCTATTTCTTTATCTGTAAGTTAATTTTATAAAGTTTTATATATTAATTTTAATTGTTAATAAACGAATGCATAAACATGCTCTGTCGACTGAAGCTCCAATCGTCGTGTTTCGTTGACATCCCTACTCTAAGCTAGTTCTGTAATGGTCGTAAAAAGCGATTCTTAACCGCGGTCGCGCCTCCCGCAAGGGAGAGCGTCTCCGTATGGTGTTAATTGTCTAATCAACGTGGAGCCTCTCGTGGACGTCGACGTTTTTGTGGTGAATCCAATACTTCCTTTTTAGTAAAAGGAAATAAAAAGTCAACCGTTTCCAACGAAGTCGGGACGGCTATTCGATGGATATTATTTTCCATACATAACCATCATATCTGTACTCTATGTTTCAACAAAAACATTAGAACGTTTCTACTAAATTTTAATTTTTTTAAAAAATTGAAATGACGGCTCATTTTGAGACACCTTTTATATTTTTGTAGTTTTTAATTTGTCCATCTATCTCTATTTGCATTTTGTAAAAGATGTGTCCCAAAATTAATTGGAACTTAGCACCTTTTATGTTTGTTTTTAAAAACCAGTTTAGTTTTATTCGACAGGAGTTGGAGATTATTTTGTTGTTAAGAGATAGGGGGAAGTAGTTAGGCCTGCCTACTTCGTTACAAACAATATTGGCCTGTGTTTAACCCCATCAATGAATACACATTCGTGGTTGAACGTATATTAAAATATTAGTCCTATTACAGCGTATATATTGCTATGTTATGCTAGCTGCTAAATTTATTTAAATTATCGTATTCCTTTGCCCTTTATTTTTAACTTTCAATTCAAATCCGTATTTTACAATATTATTAATGAAACTCTCTCAGGTGGTTCGCAATATCTAGTAACCCAATGATTGACTTGTCAAATTCTCTTTGTTTAATTGCCAGTTCATTGACTTTCAAAAAAAATTGACACCTAATGTCAAATTAATCAAAATTCAGAACGAATATCAAGGTTTTTACAATAAGATCTAATATGCAATTCTTTTACCAATCTCTTATGTAAGTATGAAATTCAATTTATATTTTTATACCTTCTTACTAGTTATATCTTTATAAATGTTTCATTTAACCTTTTAAAACACAAACCTGATTTAACACTTTGCTTGTTAATACTGCCAAAATCCTTCCAAACTGGATCCTCACTCCGACTGCACTCAAACACCTGCTGGGTCCTTATCCAAACTGCATCACCTGCGATGAATGTAAACTCCCAGCATCACCTTATTGCCATCCACTTCAAAACTTCCACATCCTATACTGGATTCCTGTCGTTGTCCCCTGCTGCTGTCAACTTCAAGTCTCCTAGCTCCTGTACTGGATTACTGCGGCTCCGATCCCTCTCTGGTAAGTGTCAGCATAAATCTTGTTCCAAATATGAATTTGTCTTTTTTTTTAGATGGTCCTGCGTCTTCAATGATACCCACAGGTTTCCCAAAAACAATTCGCTGCACGTACTAACCTCTTGTTTGTAGCTTGTATTCCATTTCCAATGTATTATCAATAATATCCTCACTAACCAAAGCTTGTCCCTTTATTTCTTGTTTTTAATATTTTATTTTATGTTTCCACCTCGAAGATTTTGCTTTTAACCCATATAATTTGTACCAACCATAACATTTACAAATTATACAACATTTATTAATGTTTCTTTATTCGAAAATCACACCCATATCAAATTATGTATACATTTTTTTGAGTTGTTTTTTTAGTAACTAATTAAACAAATTACAAATTATTACTACTAGACACGATTCTTGCTGCGTCCTATATACATTTTTTTTATATAATCAAAACAGATATTTTATTTTAATTATCATAACAGATACATTTTAGTAGTAACCTTGGTATTTATTCCTATTCAGAATTTTCTTATTACAGATTAAGTTTGAGTAATCAATCATTATGCTATTATTTGACTAACCAATAATAAGAAAGTTAATTTCATTATACTTTAACATGTATTTAGATCCATTAATTTGCTTATATCTGACTTCCAAATTTATTTGACTAAACTGTTTCTTTAGTATTCATTTTTAAATTATCAAAGAATATAGTGTATCATAACAATATACAGAAAATGTATGCCATGTTTTTACGGCCTAATATTGAAAATACAATCATACGCATTTTTACTAGCGCAATTCTGAATGCTTGGTTGACACACTAACATTGCAGAATTGCTGCGTCGTGTTTCTGACATAAGATATTACTATACATGTAAAAATGCAACGTCTGTTTGTCAACAAAAACTGGCGCTTGATTGCAGGCGTTGCTATTGTAATTTGTTCTCATGACACCGAAAGCTGACATACTTTTATCTGGCGCAAGTTTTGCCTTTAGTGAACCAATTGCGTGTTTCCTGGATTACAATTTATATTAAAATTATTCACTTAAAACCATGTTCAAAAATAGTTTGAACATTCTGGCCGGGTCGCTTGTGAGCAGCCGGGGTTGGTGTGGTTTAGGCGTCTGTTGCAGGGGTTGCTTCGTTGACGTTTCCCTTGGCGTGAGGTGTTGCGTATAAGGGTTCCAAACTGAAGTCGTCTTGGCCGGTGCTGGGTTTTTGCTTCTGTTGTCCCTTGATCCGGCAGTTGTGTTTCCATCTCAGACGTTCGGTCCACGGCATGCTTCGTGACTGGCGGGCGTCGCCTCCGACGTTGAGTGCAGCGGTTTGAGCTCGAGTTCGTCCTTGCGGGTGTCGGGTTTCTGCTGGCGTTGCTTGACCTTGCATGCGCTTCTCCATAAAATTGCTTATTTCGCACCATAAGCAAATGCCGAGGAGTGTAGTTATGTTGCTGACGGACCCTGTTGTAATTAATAGGTGTCCCCAGCTTGTATTGGGTAGGTCGTGGACATCTTGTTGCCATCGAAATGGTATCACGCCCCTGTGGTGTGATGCTTCTCGGATTGATTGCTCGGCTGACCTCGGGATACTTGTCCTTGTACTTCCTCCATTGTGGACGGATGTCAGCCTGCTTCCGTTGTAGTCTTGACCCTGTATGCATCGTCTGGTTCGGACTTCTCCATGTGGATGGTTTGGATGCGGGAGTGTTGACTACCCTTGGTTTGGTAGTTTTGCTGTCTTCCTTTATGACAGCTGGGTGAGGAATGTAACGTCCTCTCCTAGGACCACCACTTTGGCCCTTCTTCATGTGTCCTGGTAAAGGATACTTCTTCATGGAGTTGTTGTGTCTGGACTCCAAGTTCTTGTCAGGGTTGAATCCTTTCCCCAACTGCAGGTTCCTGGCGACTGCCCTCCGTGGTTCTGCTACTCGACTTGGGTCCTTTGTGAACGGTATGTTCACCACACATGTCCCATCTTGCGTCCTCCGATGGGTTGCTTCCAATTGTTTAATTGTCCAATTGTCCACTTCACGTCCCTCCTGTGAGATAGATTTCTCCATCAGGAGCTCTTCCGCCTCCCAAAAATTGTTGAGGTGGTGCTCTTCTTTGACGTTAGACATCATGTTGACTACTCTCCTATTGGGTTGTTCTGCTGCTTCTCCTGCCCCAGATACGATCCATCCAAATTCCGTCTTTTGTGCCATCATCCCTTGCTCCGTCTTCTTAACTCCTTCTAGGAGTATATCCTTGTATAGGTCTGCTCCTATCAGGATATCTACTGGACCTGGCATGTCGTAGGTAGGATCGGCTAGCAGGCAATGTTCCCATGCGTCCTTTTCCTTCTCAATTATTTTATTTCTTGGCAATGTTCCTGTTAAATTTGTTTGGATGTTTATGCACGAGAGATGAAAATTATAACATGTCTCGTGCATAAACACTTTTAGTACGAGTATGCACACAATATTTTTTCTACGGCTTTAAATTTACTGTTATTAATCCATAAATGTCGATTTAACAAGGGTTTCAATTATGAGAGTTATAATTTATGTCATAGTAAAGAGATGGCCTTGATAGCACAGGTGACTGCTTCTGCAGCCGGTAGCTGTCACAGTTAGTTATAAAAGGTAATTATAATAGTACACATTTGACTTTATTTATTACATAATGCTTTAATTACTTAAGAAACACTTTCCCTTTAACGAAAAAAGTAACTAGAATAACTTTATAACCTCACATCCAGTTCAAAATTCTAAATTCGACACCAGCTGTTTATTTTTAGCACATGGGCTAAAAGTAAACAGTAAACTTTTAACACGCTGCTCCAAGAAAAAAAATGTACTGCATTGGAAACATTCGGCGTGGTATCGGGGAAATGAAGGATGTGCCCATTCTTCAATTTATAGATATAATTTCCCCCAAATCAGGTGTTAAATCGAAAGCGAACAGGCAAAAGCCGTGTGGGTATCCTTCACGCTTTATTGCATTGCCATCATCGAGAAAATGAATTCCTGACCCCGAGAATAATGAGTGGTAAGCTTGAACAAATGTTTCATTTTTTGTGAAATCAGGCTGAAGAGGTTTTGAAGGGATTTGTTGGCAGTCAATGTATGGAGAGAAATAATTGATTTAATAATTATTAAAATTAAAAAAGTTCGAAGCATAATGACCGTTAAATGCTCTATTTGATACGAAACCTACAATGCAGCGTTTCGGCAACTGCCCTAGAAACACATTATCTAAAGATTTTCTTTGCAATCCTGACGGAATGGTTAAAACTTTAACGTCGGTTCGCGTAATTGGGTATTTGGCTGACGTAGTTTCCAAAGTTTTGGTGTGTGCTAATAGTATGGATAGGTTTATTTTTATTTTTCTTACGAGTAGACTGGCATCACTAATTTTCACTTTGAATGTAGATCCCTCGGCGGCCATTAAATTGAAGGAATCTCTGGATCGGATAAACTTAGCCTTTATTTCAACACCGTTGATCAGAAATTTTTCTTGGTTACATAAATCTGAATGCACGTGACCCATTATTTCAACTTGTTTGCTTGCGGCCGTAAAAAATTGACGTTTTACAAGACTTGCATTAGCCGCAGTGAAGACATCCATTTGACCGGCCGCGTCGGTGTACCATAATGAACAAGTTAAATGGGATGATTTAGCAGAGTCGCCGTAGTTCAGCAAAGTCTCGATATAAGAACGGTATGCATACGTAATATTTGGAGGACTTACTCATTTTTGATTCAAATACACCTCAACTTGATTAAGCATGGAATGCATCCAGTTATTAACAGGCCCCACAAGGTCTTTATCGGTATCATCCTGTTTAACAATTTTAGCTGTGATATATAACATGGTCTGACTTAAATCAATATAATCGTTGCCATTTCCAGGGATAATAAATTCGATGGGTGTATCGTCATTAAGTGAAGAAAGAGGTTTGTAAAAAATCCACTGGCCATTTTCAATACTCATTTGTGTTGCAGGTAAAGCAAACAAATCTAATTCTGATTTGACTCACTCACAAGAGTGTGCATGCAAAAACGCCATTGATGAAAAAACTAGTACTTGGTAAAAATATCAGAGTGGGAAACCTTGATTGGATTCTTCTTTGCAATTTTTCTTGTAGACTGATTGTGATTCAGTACGCGCTGTCTTTTATATCCTGAACCCTCCATTAAAGTATCTATTTGGCGATCGGCTTTACGTTTGAGACTTTTTCCGGATTCCTGTAGACGATCGTGAAATGCTTCTTTTACTGGTCGGTTTTCAACAACGTCCCCCAAAATTTTTGCGCCAGCCCTTAATGCTTCTTTCCTAACAACTCCCGCTCCTGTTTTAAAAAGAGGTAAAATACTCTGGTATATTCCATCAAGAAAGCTGCCAATGCCATGGCCCTTTTGGTAAGCATAACCTCTGTAAATAGCACCAATCCCGTGGCCAGCTTGGTCAGCGTAGTATGTCTGATAAGGACAATCCATAGCATCTATTGTATTCTCTTAAAATGTAGTTTTAAACTCAACGTCCGAAACTCGAATTGCCTCACTACACCTGTCTCTGTTCTTATACTGACTTCGAGATTTTCAAATTCTCTCTTCATGACGTTTATATAATGAGATGGGGAAAACATAGAGTCTTTGTGACAGCCGTAATTATAATTATTAGCCGTGACATTAAAATACGTAGAAGTGGAGCCAAGGTATCACCCACTAGCTGAGGCTCCACGATATCACAGTAAATAAACATTTTTGATGGTAAACCAACCCAGATATTCGCAGGGTAATTGGGTACAGGATTTTCAACTATACTTGTATCAGGTTGCTGCAATGCAAGACGTTGCGAAAATCCTAACATTGTCGATGAAGCTACATTAATTTCAACAGACACGCGTTTTGTTAAGGTGATGTATTGAAAATGCAGCATTTTTTTAATATTTCGTGCGTGTTAATTTCGGTAATTATCTGATCGATGCTTTCATAGTTACCATGTTGAATACAGATCACATGCCAACCATTATATTTATAATAAATCTGTTCGCGGTCACCTCTAAAATATGCATTAGCCTTCTCCAGGACTTTTTCAATTCATTATATGTTTCTTCTACACTTTGCTCTTCCGGTGTTTCTAATCGATAATAGATAAGATTTTCTGAAGCTGTTACAGCCAAAAATGAGCATGGATATTGTTCTTCGGCAATCCCCGTAACCCACCGCCCTAGCAGATTTATTCTCTTAGGTAGTTGTGTTGTGAAATGAACTGTCGTATTATTTGGAAAATAATTCATGGAACTATTACTCAACAAAGTTAGATAAAATTCTTCGTCGGTGTTCATATTTGTTGTAGGTCAGCTGCAGGAATCCACGAATTAAACGTGTCGTTATAATTTTTCCACTTTACGAAATACTCCTTGCGACGACCGCGGCTTCTTTCTTTTAACACTTGCTCAACTTTAAATAGAACCTTATTATCTAACCTAATTCTTCTTCGTAAAAAACACCCTCTATGGGTTCGTTATTTAAATCAACTATTTTGTGCACAGGTGGTTTCCTGTTAATCACTTGTTTTATTATAAAAATGTCCCCACTCCAGTTTGTTTCATAGCCTTTCTCGAACGTATGCTTACTTCTGGTGATTCTCACGTGTTGATTAACTTTATATTTTGGCTTTCTGCTAAGTCCCAGGCCATTTTTATACAGATTGTTCCACACTTCAAGTACGTTGCCACTATTTACATCCAGAGGTGCCATCTTAATAGATGAGTGATAGCGACTGTTATACGAAACCAGTAATTTTTTTTAAGACGCCCAAGTATCCGTATGAGTTAACGTATGTAAATTACCGCCACATTCGGGTTTTTAATGTTCTATTAAATCGTTCAACGACCGAAGCTTTAACATCAGGATTCTGAGTAACATAAAAATTTATATCATACTGTTTGCAAAATTTCTGCACAGATTTAGCCACAAATTCTTTTCGTTTATCAGTTTGTAGATTTAACGGCGTGTTATCAGATTCAGTAAATATTTCGCGAAACGCTTTTTTTACTGTTTCGGAAGTTTTAAATTTAAGAGGTCTGGCCCAAGCCATTTTACTAAACACGTCAATTACTGTAACAATGAAATTATTTCCATCATTATATTCAGCTAAGCTTGGCATGTCACAGAGATCGGCCTGCCACAATTCGAAAATGTTACTAACAACGTACTTGTTGCTAGGAAACGTTTTCCTAACAGCTTTGTGAATAGGATAAACATCTTGTTGTTTTAGCCAGTCTTCCACCTCTAATCTAGAGTGGTTATTTTTCACAGAAGAAATTAACGAGTTTGCAACCGAAGTTCCTGAGGGATTTGATGGGTCGTCCTAAACATCGTTCAAAATCATCGAAATATTTTTAAAGTTTAAGACGCTCCCAGTCCAAAATTGCAGCCGTTTTTGAAGTTGATGGGCGCTTCCTTAGAGATGATTTCCTGATTGATCCTGTTGGATGGGTCTTCCTTTTCGGTGTTTTCGATGATTTTCTGACTGTACTTTTTTGCTGTGGTATTGAGGACTTCAATATAGATACTAAAGCGGATTCGGTATTATCATGATTCGTCATACTGGTCTGTCACATTCGATTGTTTATTCCTTTTCGATTCGGATTTGATGTTATCAACTTCCACTTCATATTTCAATGATTCGACAGACTGTTCTGTTACATTCGGTTGTTTAGGATGTATTGTAGTTAAAATAGCTGTGTTTGAAATAGATTTACTTTCTAATCGTATTTTGATTGATTCCGTGATTGTTTAGTGAAATGAAAATATCTTTGCAACAGCTGGTTGTACAACCATTTATCGTGATCGGTTAATTTGGATTTTAAAACTTTATGCATTTCCTTATCAAGTTGTGATAATATATTTTCTCACCATTACCATCAGACTTAAAACGTTGCGCCAGTTCGGGTGGGACGACCAACATCTTGGTAGCATGTTCGATATTGCTTACTTAAAAATAGAACTCAATGCACCAGTAATTAATGGGGCCAGAATCAATGGTAAAAAATCTCCACCTTGTTGCACCAGTATTTTTCGCTTTTTTTATAGGCTCCCCGGCTTTGACTAATTTCCTAAAAACATTGTTATGCCGAGTAAGTTTTGATTGTTGGTTAGACGATAAAGGTATTTTTCCCTTTAGTCTTATATACACATTCACAAACACAATGAATTTGTTTATCTCCTACGACTTTTAGTATTGCAGTGCGTTCCTTCGGGCCTAGTTTATGCAATGCACGAAGCAATTCTGAATTCTTGATTACGTCTCGCGACATCACTAATGAATGATTGTAAATTGCGCTGTGTCATATGTTTTGAGTTATAAAAAACACACTCAGATTACGGTGGTGACATCCCTTAGCAAAGATGTCAACAAGGGAGCAGTTCGCCTCTCTCATTAAATCATGAATTATTAAGAGAACTGGATCCGATCCATCAAAAGAATCCATATTAGAGAAGCCTTGTTGAAATTTTATTAATGTTCTTAATTTTGTGTACAGAGGTTGCCATTCAGCGTAACACCAGACAATTTTTTTGAATTTTACATTGCAGAGCTTGGCCATATTTTTTAAGAAATTAACCACGAAATACGATTTTCCTGAGCTTGACGGTCCTGTCACAAAGGCTGAAAACGGGTGTGAAAACTGGAACTCTATTTCTGATACACTTATTACAACAGAGACGTAAACAGACTAATTTAAAATTATTGTTGCAGCTACTTTAACCTAAAGTTTTTTAATAACTAAAATCATGTAGTATAAGAATATTTTATTTAAAATTTCTTGCATTGTTTGATTAAAGTAATTGCATTCGTAAGTTTTGAAAATTACGATATTATTCATTTCGAAAACAATATATTAAAATCAGACAAGGTAAACAGCTTGCATAGTGATGGACTTTGGAAGAGAAAGTTATAACCATTCTCTATAGCTCAGTGGTTAGCTTATAAGACTCGCAACACGGTGGCAGCAGGTTCGAATCCGACATGGAGCATAACAATTTTTTAAATAAAACATGACTTTAGGACGGTCAAGACAGCCTTACAGTTAGTACGACAAAAGACAGAGAAGTGCTTTAAACGAATACAAGAGAGACAGCACGATTGTGAGAGAGAAAGTATGTGGAGTGACGTATACAGAGCATCACGTGACTAATTCAAAATTCAAAAATGGAGCGAGCAAAATCAAAATCCAAAACGGCACTAGCATCACGTGATTAATTCAAAATCCAAAATGGCGACAATTCAACATCCAAAATAGCCACTCAAAACAAAATGGCTACAATTCAAAATCCAAAAAAGCACTAGCATCAAAATCCAAAAATGGGTGTGACGAAATCAAAATGGCCTACGCCCCAGGAAATTTAATTACGTGACGACAGCAGCAGGAGCCCCAGGCAATTTAACTGTGACGACATCAAAATGGCCGACACTCCTGGAAATTTGATTATTATTATGCCCCCTCTTAAACGTGGTGGGGGTTTCTGTCCCTATTCTACTATAGATTCATCTAAAAGGGAGTTTCAAACAATTCATTGCTGCTCATCTTTTTCGAAAACTTCTATGGGGAAGAATTAAAATACATTCCTCAAATGACCTGCTTCATTATCACATCTTGCGCAGTAAGAAATTTATTGTTGTTTGTGAATGTTTAAATGTTTTGGTTATTTTCCAGTTACTTCAGTTACTTCGATTGCGCTTGGTATATATCAGCTTTCGCAGGGCCGCGCCAAGCCAGTGTGCAATTTGTGCACCGCACACGGGCGGCCAAATTCAGGGGCGGCCAAAAAGGTTTAAAAATTATATACAAATTACAAAAAAAAAATTTACAATTTTTTTTTCTTTACAAATTTTAGAAGTTCAAAAATATGTACCTATATAGGTATCAAAAATGTTTTTTCACTACTAGTCTCAGAACGCACCGTTATTGTTCTATCTTTAGGTCGTGAATTTGATTTTCTCCACCAAGGGAGAGAAAGTAAAATAAACAATTTTCACCGTGGTAACTGATAAAT
The DNA here is from genome assembly GCA_940337035.1 of Agriotes lineatus. Taxonomy (NCBI): domain Eukaryota; kingdom Metazoa; phylum Arthropoda; class Insecta; order Coleoptera; family Elateridae; genus Agriotes; species Agriotes lineatus. The sequence goes on from CALNHX010004344.1 coordinate 120,116, forward strand.
TGCTAAGTTACCAAATATGACTATTTTAATTTTGACGTTTTAAAGAGCTGTATTGTCAGGTTGACAGTTAACATATTTTCGAAATTTGTTGGGAATTTAGGTATTAAGCCGTTTGGTAGTGCAAAAAATAGTATATACACCACGGTAGCGAATCGTCTTATAACCTTCGGCAATTTAATTGTGACGACATCAAAATGGCCGACACTCCTGGAAATTTTATTATTATTATGCCCCCTCTTAAACGTGGTGGGGGTTTCTGTCCCTGCGCGCTCAGTATCTAATATGCCCTCAGGTTATAATACTGCACTTCGCTACCTTGATGTATAATATACTATTATTGTGTAAATGAACACCTGATAATATGGTTACATGGATTATTGTTTATGTAAATTCTCGAAGTTAGTTTTTATTCCGTGGCGGCTAATTGTTAAACGAAGCCAACTTGAAAGAACGCTTTCCATGCATCTTTATGCAATGATTACAAAAAAGCCGGATATTTATCAGAAGCAACAAAACGTGACTTTTCAGAAAACTGGCGGCTGGCAGCTTTTATTGACTGTGAAACATATCGTATTTATGAAGTAGGTATTTATATTATTTTTGATCGGGGTGTCGGCGATCTCTTTTGTCGGTAAGTACCTAATTGTTTAAAGCTGATTTTAAGAAATATAATATTATATGATGCTTACATTAATGCTGTGGTAATATGGGTGCAATGATAATTATTTGGTCATTTAATTTTTGAATTGGCTGCAGAGAAGATCGAGTAGAGAAAATTAATTTTGTTAGTGATTGTGTTTTGAAGAAAGTTGAAGAAAAGTTATAAATATGGTAAGTACCTACATACATATCAATCATATATCAATCAATACACAGATAGTTACCTACATATTCTTAAATTGTATTAAGTAATAAAATTGTTATAATTTTTCTAGAACAGAAAAACGAAAAGGCTGTCGGGTTTTCAGTATCGAAAACAAAGTCTACAAAAAAAAGAAGAAAAGAAAAAACTGGCCAATACTTTAGAAAAATATTTGAAGCCAGAAAATGTGTCAGCGGAAGCATTAGAATCAAGCTCTAGTTCTCGTTCCGGGCCACTTAATGAGCCGTGCGTCCAAGAAGTCGAAATGGAAATTATGAGGGAAGATTCCGAATCTGGGGAAGAGAAGGTGACTTCATCTGACTCGGAGTCTCCAAAACCAGAGAGAAGAGAAGTTGGTGACGCTGAAGAAGCCAGCACGTCATTCTCATCAAGGCTTTCTAAACTAAAGAAATTTGGCTGCTCATCAGATTCACAGCAGTCGCAGCAGGACACGGGAACCTCAGATGATCCTGGAGAGTGACCTGAGATAATATCAACAACATTAACAAAAATTTTAGTAGAAAGAGGGCCTGTTCAGGTAACGCAATTTAATTTCCCAACTAATGAAAATGGTCGAAGGTTTTCGAAAAAATATTTCTACCGTTCTCTTCCAAATGGAGAAGAAATTAATAGACCGTGGTTAGTTTATTCAATAAAAAATAATGCATTTTATTGCTTTTGTTGTACAATATTTCGCAAAATGAAAAACAATTTTTCGCAAAAGGAAGGTGTTTCTGACTGACAGCATTTGTCACTATTGATTTCAAGGCACGAAAAAAGTGATACTCACAATGCAAATGTTAAAAATCAGTTAGAACTTATAAAATTGTTATCAAAAGAACAAACTGTAAATCAGACGCAACTACGTTTGTTGAATGCAGAAGCAAACCACTGGCATGCTGTGATTGAGAGAATAATTTTAATAATACAATATTTGTCACGACACTGTCTTGCTTTACGCGGGCAATCTAATAAATTATTTGATAGCAATAACGGTAATTTTTTAAAAGCTGTTGAGATGATCTCAAAATTTGATTCTGTTATGTCAGAACATGTGCTTCGGACTCAAAAGTCACAAAAAGGTGAAACACGATTGGTAAATTATTTAGGGGACAAAATTCAGAATGAAATAATAGATGTCATTGGTAACAAAATTAGAAATAATATTTTGGATTTAATTAGAAAGTGTAAATACTATTCTATCATTCTTGACTGTACAACAAATGACTATAATTTTTAGATTTACAATGTTGAATGAATCCTCAAAAAAAAATTGAAATACGCGAGCATTTTATAGAATTTTGTCATATTAATGATTCAACTGGAGTGGGTTTAAGTGAATTTTTAATGAATTTACTTTCAAAGTTGAATTTAAATATTTACGACATGCGTGGCCAAGGGTACGATAATGGGGCAAATATGAGCGGCAAACATAATGGTTTGCAAAAAAAATTTAGAAATAAATCCGCGAGCATTTTTTGTGCCGTGCACAGCCCATACATTAAATTTAGTAGTGAACGATGCTGCTAAAGTTTCTTTTGAGACTTCTGGTTATTTTGATATAGTTCAAGAATTATTTGTTTTTTTATTCTGCGCCGGTAAAAATATGGTCAATTCTGAAAAACACACAACAAATTTAAATTTAAAACCACTTAGTGATACACGGTGGTCTAGTAGAATAGACGCTGTGAAGCCCCTGCGTTACCAAATTGGGCAAATATATGATGCATTGGTAGAAATAATTGAAGATCGTTTATCCGTACAAGACCACAGTGCTTCACATCAAGCCAAATCTTTGGCATTAAAAATTCAGAGTTATAAATTTGTGTGCTCAACAATTATTTGGTACAATATTTTAATCAAAATGAATGTTTTGAGCACGATGATGCAAAATCCTACTATAAATATAAAAACTTGCTTAGAGCATTTTAAAAGTTTGTTAGATTTTTTCTTAGCTCTTCGATCAGATGAAGAATTCAATAATGTTCTTACTGACGCTAATACACTTGCGGATGAACTCGGTATTGAACCTAATTTCCCTGCTGTTCAGTCTGTTCGACCACGAAGAAAACCCAGACAATTTGATTATGAACACAGTGATGAACCAACTATTGATCGAAAAAATTATTATAAAGTTAACGTTTATTTTAATATATTAGATCAAACTCAAGATATGATACTATGTTTGGATTTCTTTATAATATGTTTGATTTAACGGAAAACGAGCTATTACAATGTTGTAAAGATTTACATCTTCATCTAACTGATGATTCTAGAAAGGAATCAGATGTAGATGGAATAGAATTATTTGAAGAAATAAATCTTTAAAATTACATCTTAAACCTACTTCAGCTGAAAAGCATCAGTTAGAGCCCCAGTCCATTCTTAAATATATTTTTGAAAATCAGCTCATAGCATCATTTCCAAATATGTCAATAGCTCTTAGAATATTACTCACGTTACCAGTTTCAGTTGCGTCTGGTGAGAGATCTTTCTCCAAACTAAAAATTATTAAAAAATTATATGCGATCCACAATGTCACAAAACAGATTAACTAATCTGTCTATAATAGCAATAGAAAGCGACACGATGGATTCCATCGATTTAGAATTAGTAATTAAAGAATTTGCGGAGAAAAAAGCTAGGGTGGTTGCTTTTTTATAATTTTCAAAAATTTTGTTGTTTTTTTATTAATTTTATTCCACTATTTTTTTTGTAAATTTTATTGTTAATAAAACTTTTTTAAAATGTCTGTTTTTCACTTAAATTAATTTGATTTGTTACAGTTAAACTAGGTATGTACTACATAAAATTTATATTTTACAACAAAAATGTAAATTTTGGGTCGGCAAATTTGGCTCTGCATACAGGCGGCCATTGATGCTGGCGCGGTCCTGGCTTTCGTGAATTCCTCATTCTTCATTCTTTAATGTTTGCTTTGACTGACAGCTGGCATTTCGTTATGGCAATTTAAGTCTAAACTTTATTAGTTCATTTTGGGTATCGTAGTGGTAACGCTATGATTTCTGAATTTGCTTCATTCGCTATAAAAAGGCTTTCGACAACACATAACGCAATCTTCTGCTGAAAACTATACAGAAAATAGGAGCATACTGGAAAGACATCCAGATAATAAAGGAACTTTACTGGTAGCATACTGGTAAGGTGAGTATAACTATGATTTATTTACAGACTCATTCAGTGCCTATACATTTACGTCAAAAAATTTCCATATAGCTTTTAACAAACTTGAAAAACTACAGTAAATAGCGTGTCAATAAATAATTCCCTGCAGTGCAATTCTAGTACTCTGGAAAACTTCAAAACACTCTAAGCACGTGCACTAAACTTGTCAACGTTTGATACACAAGATCAACGTGGCCAAAATGAATCTTATGGTAATAAATCGACAACCCCAAGATAACAGACCTCTTACCATCGATACAGACATTCCACTATCATCATGCTTTCAAAATTTAGGAAACATGCGCCACACTGAAGCAAATATGATCTTACGATGAAGAAATAAGGCTTCGGCCCGGCTACACGAAGACCACTTTCTTCAACTGAAGAACATTCTTCTGGGACGCAAGCTGCAACTGGCGCTTTACGGTAACCCGTCTAACCTTTTTTGTAACACGAAGCTGAAACATAGTCAGTAAAAGTCAGGACCCTGAACAGTATTCAGCCGTTTGATATCTGGACTCTTCTCAAACTTCTTCGCATCCCCATAAACAACCAAAAAATATTAAGGAGTGCCGGCGTCCAAAGAGGACTCGTAGATATTTTTAAGCAGCAAAAAGTATCCTACTTTGGCGATATTGTAAAGTTAGCCTCCGCATCAAATTTACCTAAGGCACAAATAGTGTGCTAAAAATGTTAATGGTGCTAGTTCCCGCTTCATCTTCACTCACATATCCATAGCTTTTTTTCGACAACACGACCTCAGCCGCTATACGCAGACGTAGCGTAAACCGGCACACCACGCATTTCCTTCTCTAAGCCCCTCTAAAAATAACCGATAACGAGATGGCCGAAAAGTATAAAAATAGAATCAGAAGCTAGTTAACGACAGTCTTGAGACTTGAACCCGATCCTGATCACCAGGTCCCCATGGAGACTGCTCCCAGCTTTTATGGTCCCTTCTGACCTGTCTGGCGTCGGTGTACTTGGTTCCCATCTCACTGAAAAATTCCTTCACCTGCCCGCATCACCTTATTTCCACCGGCTATTATTGCCATTACCTCTTTATGAAATTAACATAAAACACGGCTTACCAGAATATTATGAGAGATTTCCATGCCGCCATCATAAACCAGATACCTCAACGCAGACAAATTAGTCCACCTGCCGTGAGTCCGGAGCGACCAAAAATCTTCTAGCGATCTCCGGCAAACGAGCTGTCAAAGGCGACCTTTTGCGTAAAGTAAAAATGTCCAGTGTATATTATTCCGAGTGGTCCAAACTTATTCCCAAAGGACGTACCACATCCAGCCAGGCTTTATGCCCTCGCCTTGAACACTTTCTCTCTATTGAATTAGTCGATCCGTTAATTATAAATAACAACCGCTATCCTTGCCGGCGCAAATATTGTCTATTTTAGATCTGTTGGTCACAGTACATCAGAGCTACAGATCACCCGTGCTTACGTCTTTGAACTTTCTTTGAGAAGATCCACAGACAGCAACCGGAACAAGCCAGCGTGCAATGTGAGTTGCCGAACATCCAAAAAATAACCCACCGCTAAACTAATATATCAAAGTCATTTTATTTTATAATATCTATGTATAGGGTGTTTTTTTAGAGGTGGAGAACTTTAAATTGAAATAAAACACAAAAAAAGTTTTTAATATCCACGAAACTGGCTTTATTTGAAATATATGTTTTTGGCATTACTGTTTGAATATGATTTCTGGTATGTGATCGCCGCGGCTGGAGCGTACATGGCGTAATCTGGAGATCCAATTTTCACACACTCTTCGCAGTAAATCAAGCTGTGTTTAGGCAATAACGCGTCGAATGTTGGCTTCCAAGTGCTCAATTGTTTGCGATTTTTCGGCGTAGACATGCGACTTTACATATCCCCAAAGAAAATAATCTAATGGCGTCAGATCGTGGATCAGTTTCGCGGATCTGTTAACTGGCCACCTCGTTCGTGTTTTTTTAGAGGTGGAGAACTTTAAATTGAAATAAAACACAAAAAAAGTTTTTAATATCCACGAAACTGGCTTTATTTGAAATATATGTTTTTGGCATTACTGTTTGAATATGATTTCGGGTATGTGATCGCCGCGGCTGGAGCGTACATGGCGTAATCTGGAGATCCAATTTTCACACACTCTTCGCAGTAAATCAAGCTGTATTTAGGCAATAACGCGTCGAATGTTGGCTTCCAAGTGCTCAATTGTTTGCGATTTTTCGGCGTAGACATGCGACTTTACATATCCCCAAAGAAAATAATCTAATGGCGTCAGATCGTGGATCAGTTTCGCGGATCTGTTAACTGGCCACCTCGTTCGTGTTTTTTTAGAGGTGGAGAACTTTAAATTGAAATAAAACACAAAAAAAGTTTTTAATATCCACGAAACTGGCTTTATTTGAAATATATGTTTTTGGCATTACTGTTTGAATATGATTTCGGGTATGTGATCGCCGCGGCTGGAGCGTACATGGCGTAATCTGGAGATCCAATTTTCACACACTCTTCGCAGTAAATCAAGCTGTGTTTAGGCAATAACGCGTCGAATGTTGGCTTCCAAGTGCTCAATTGTTTGCGATTTTTCGGCGTAGACATGCGACTTTACATATCCCCAAAGAAAATAATCTAATGGCGTCAGATCGTGGATCAGTTTCGCGGATCTGTTAACTGGCCACCTCGTTCGTGTTTTTTTAGAGGTGGAGAACTTTAAATTGAAATAAAACACAAAAAAAGTTTTTAATATCCACGAAACTGGCTTTATTTGAAATATATGTTTTTGGCATTACTGTTTGAATATGATTTCGGGTATGTGATCGCCGCGGCTGGAGCGTACATGGCGTAATCTGGAGATCCAATTTTCACACACTCTTCGCAGTAAATCAAGCTGTATTTAGGCAATAACGCGTCGAATGTTGGCTTCCAAGTGCTCAATTGTTTGCGATTTTTCGGCGTAGACATGCGACTTTACATATCCCCAAAGAAAATAATCTAATGGCGTCAGATCGTGGATCAGTTTCGCGGATCTGTTAACTGGCCACCTCGTTCGTGCCATTTGACGCCATTAGATTATTTTCTTTGGGGATATGTAAAGTCGCATGTCTACGCCAATAAATGGGAAACAATTGAGCACTTTGTTACGTGTAATTTTACATTTAGGTGCAGTCAAGAATTGATATGTATGATTTTTGCTTAAATTTATTACATTTGCTACACAAGGGAATTTATTCGCACGTAAAAGAAAAAGAAAATCATAAATACTTCACAGCAGGGTGGTCCAGGAATTGTCTAGTCGTGTAGCAAACGTTTGCCAAGCTAGTTCCTGAGCAGGAATGGGGGGGGGGGGGGGTTTGTCCGGAAGCGCCACTGGTTCGAGACGGTCCAAGCCAGAAAACCTACAGTTGGCCGTGTAAGTTCCTAAACCCACTCAGCTGTTACATAAAAATAATAAACGACAGAAAACAACATAACTTGAAATTACCCAATTGTTTATTTGCACATACAATTCTGCACCATGCTTAAAAAAAAGAAGGCGACATAAATCTGCAATAAATAGTTGGTTCGTAAATGGAATAGATGTAATCTTAGGTTATGTAAAAATGTACAAAATTTTAAGTTAATGAAATTTGAAATCCAAAATACACTCTTAAGATCTGTCAGGTCATTTTGTATTTTAATTAGCCACCTAGGCTTTAGGGCAGCGTGCCCGTATGCTAAACCCTTTTAGTTACTTATTTGGCTTCATCGCCTAATTCCATAATAATGATTTTGCACATATTTGGCCTCAAGCGCAGTATTTCTCGTCATCCGGGGCACCCCTTTGTTGGTACTTTGACAATCGTGTGTTAACGCTCGCAGGATTCCCGAACCTTCTAGAATTTACGCTGTTGGTGTGACTGCGAGGCCTCGCGCTCTCTTTGTCACCGGCACTTATTTGTTTTATTGGGAGCCTCGCCATTGGCTGTCTTTGTCACCGGCATTTATTTGTTTTATTGGGAGCCTCGCCATTGGCTGTCTTTGTCACCGGCACGTATTTGTTTTATTGGGCGCCTCGCCATTGGCTGTCGAGAGTCACGTGGTAACGCCGTGTTGGCTCACGCCACTGCGGGGGTCGTAACGCTGCTTGCTTGGGCAGTTCAGCTCACGCCGTTGATCAAGGAAGTCGCAGAGTGTGCCGTTTCGCGGCGTTCCCGCCATTGGCGGGGACGCCAGCCTTTTTTCCCGTCTCGTGCTGTTTCAGCAAGTGATTGATAAGCTGTTTCGCCTTAAGCGAGTGTGGGAGTTCTACTCAGGCGATTGAACAAGGGAGGTGTGTGTGTGTCGTTAACGGCGATCTTATTGCGCCAAGGCGTAGGTGTGATGGAATTCCATGCCCGGTTCTACGTCGTCACGTAAGGGAGTGTTCCCTTTAGCTTGTTATGCGAGGATTTCGTTGAGGTAGGACATCACTTGGGCTAGTTTGGCCGTCGTAGCGGCGTTTGTTGAAGCGCCAGCCTTTGTCGCCATTTTGGGCGCATCCAGACCATTCACACGTCGGCCGTTTTAGCGGCGAATGAATTGCCACAGGCAACCTGTTTCCCGCAAGCTGGACCGCACGCTGATCTCTTGGATCGTCACCAATAAAATTAAGGTATTTGTAACCATTGAATTATACTAACTTCTCGTGCGCGAGCTGTGCGCTTAATCATGTGAATAACTGTGAAATCTTGTGCACCGTTAAAAACGTACCCTTCGCATCTTAAATCGTTGTCGCGAAGTGGCGTCGCTCGTTCATTTTTGATCTAATCACTTCCCTCACTTGGACTTTGCTGTGTTTGCCCAAATTATCATGTGAGCATTTTTTTTTATGAACAAACGTTCCCGTTGTGGGACTCATATGTCAAACTGCTTTTGATGTTGTACAGTTATGGGTGTTGTTTAGTAACCGTAGTGCGCCCATCAGCTGATGCTTATTTATAAGAGTTAACGCAATGTTTGCGGCACGCTTTGCTGCCCCAATGTAAGACTGGACCAATAGACGCTTAACTAAGTAAGAGACGCTTTATTCTTGGTCGCTTTGTGCATGTTCTGTTTCAGTGTGCGGCCATCATTGAGGAGATGAATGTACGGTGGAGCCAGTGAGATCAGAGCGTGCAGGTGGGCTTGGTGGTGACATTGCCGTGGCTGAAAAAGCCCCCTTCATGATCTAAGTATTTTTGCCATCACGAAATCGTTGTGTGAGTTTATAATTCACGAGTACCCCTATCGACGGAGTGTCTTGAATACTTCGCCCCGTCTAACCGCCCAGGCCCGGTTATCCGGGTTAAGACAGGCTTGGTAGCGCCCTCATAATTTTGACGTACCCTATATATATGCC